>PVJA010005290.1:38722-80090 GCA_004027025.1 Myocastor coypus | reverse complement strand
ACTGTTTCATGCGATCTATGTCTTTCCTATATTGCTCCGTCAGGGAGTCCATCATTTTTCTATTCTCCTCTAATTTTTTATCGATGTCTTTTTTAATAGTATTGAAGTCTGTCATTATGGTTATCCTTTCTCTCTCTAATACAGAGATTATTTCTGTTCTGTTCTCCTTTCTACTTTTGTGTAGTTGTTCCCCTACTTGATATGCTATTGATTTAGGCATGTCTTTGTCAACTTTAGATATTATTTCTGCTCTGATGTCCTCTATATGTTTCTCCAGCCGTTTTTCCACTTCATGTATTTCTTTTTTTACTTCAGATGTTATCTCTGATCTCAGTTGCTCTATAAATTTCTGCACTTGTGTGTCTGCCTCAGATGCTACCAATTCAGAGGTTTCATCTGTATGGTTCCTATTTTCTTCCATGATAGTGTCTTCTGTATTTGGTTTGGGTGGGCACAGGCCCTGAGATTGCATCCTACTCCTTGTTGTTATCATTTTGTATGGAAGGGGCCTCTGCACTTTGGTGGCATTATGCTGTGTCTGTGGGCGTTTGGTCTGGAGACTCCAAGCTGGTTCCTCTACAGATGTTCCTGACTCTGTGCTGGAGCTCTGGCTGCTAGCTTCCGTGAATCCCGGGGGATGTGGTGGTCTGTAGGTGGAGGTGGAGCTTTGAGATTAAATAGTCCTGATAGGCTCGTGGACCAGATCGGTTTCCAGAGAAGATGTTTGATGGGTTCGGTGCTGGAGCTTGGGCTGGAGGGGTTCAAAAAAAAGGGGGAGGGGGAGGCGGGGCAAGGATCCTGACCCAGCCGGTGCGTGGGCTCTGCTACTGGCTGGGACTGGGTCGGGACTGGAACAGGAAGTTAGTCGCAGGAACGCAAAGGCGGGGCAGAAGGGCGCAGGCAGCTTACCCGCGGAGGACGCGCGGGCTCTGCTACTCCTCTTTCTCTTAAGCTTGCACATTTTTAATCTTCATTGTTCTGATCCATTTCTTTTCTCTTACTACTTTTGTCATCAGCGTAGGACCCCTTTGGTATTTTGTGAAAAGCCCCATGTATTCAGCATTCAGGTCATAAATAATAATATCCTGCCACGTGTGTCAATACTCACCTTTAGTGCTGGATGTGTTACTTTCATGGTTTAAGAGAACTCTATGTCTTCCTTCCCTTCTCTTCATTGCCAGCAGTTCATAACATATATTTATGAACTAGTAATTCCTACTCAGTGCTGCCCCGGTATTATATATTCATCACTAACTTCAGATGTGCTTTAAAATGACTTACTTAGGAAAAGAAACCACAGAGCTGTTACAGTGGCATTACCTCATCCGATGGTGGCCTTTTTCTGCCAGACAACCAGTGACTTTCTCTTTAGTTTTCTTAAAAGTTTTTAGCATTTATTTAAAATCCAGAATGATTACATTTATTGGAAGTACTTGGTACATGTACATAGAACATACCTTTTCTGTCCACTTCTCTTCCTCTTCTTCAATCTGAGCCTAACATTGTATAAAAGGAATTACAAGGGGCTGGGGCAATAGCTACGTGGCATGAGTGCCTGCCTAGAAAGTTCAAGGTCGTGAGTTTGAACCTCAGTCCCACAAAAAAAGAGAAGGAATTACACAGTCCCATCAAATGGAATGTTGCTTTGATATACAAAGTTTCTTCAATATTTGAAAGAAATTGTAATCCATCACATCAGCAAGACATAGGGGAAAAAGGTATGGGATTATATCAACAGATGGAAGAAAAACCCATTGACAACATAGAATATCTGTACATGACTGTTAATTATTTTAAAACACTCATCAAACTAAGACAGAATTTCTCCATTACAAAGAACATCTACAAAAACAAAGTAAACAAAAAACCTACAGCAAATGTCATACATAATAATTAGAATCTAGAATCTTTGTTTATGAGACCAGAAATAATGTCAGGCAGGTCCCTTCCACAATTTTTCTGTACCAGGAATCAAATTCAAGACTTTATACTTGCCAATCAGGAGCTTTGCCACTGAGATATATCAAAAGCCTCCATAATGAATTTTTTTATGTTGTACTGGAGACTTAGCTAATGTACAAAGAAAAGCTATACTAACTGAGGAGCAGAAACTAAAACTGTATTTATGGATAGCATGATTGTCTAGGTTTATATAGCATAAAAAGGTGGACCTGAAAGTTAAACTTAAAAACTAGACTAAAACTAAAAAATGAAAACTAAAGTGAAACAAAAAGTGATTATAGCGAAGGTTATGAGAATAATACATAAGTTAATCATTTTTATGCCACTAAAGAATAAACTGAATTTTAAAACTCACTACTATCTATATTAGTATGCACAAGAAAATGAAATGTGCAGGTTAAGCTCTCACAAAATATGTGCAAAATCTATTTGAAGACAACTGAAACTCTACCAACTTCAAGACTTATTGCAGAGATAGTAGTCAAGTCCAGAAATACACTCACAGAAACGTACTCAGGTTATTCTTGACAAAGGAGTCAAAATAATACAATAAAGAAATCAGTCTTTTGACAGAGATCTGGATATCCATGTGAAAAAACCAAAAGCATATTGAAACACTTTATAATCCTTACAATTTTAGTTCAAACTGGACCAGGAATTCAGAGACCCTAAGGCAGGAGGATCAAAAGTTCAAGCCCAACGTGAGCGATTTAGCAAGACCTTGTATCAAAATTAAAAAGAAAAAAAATTAATGTTTGAAAATGCAGCTCAATGCAAAGGCCCTGGGTTCAGTTTCCACTACCAAACTAACTCCTAAGAATGATCAGGGATTTAAAAGTGTAAAACTCTTACAAGATTGGAAGAAAAAAGAAAGACATCAAGAAGAAATCAAGAAGACAAACAGTAGAAACAATTTTTAAAAAGAGATTAAACAAATTAAAACATTAATTGCTTCTTTCCATAGACCAGCAGAAATGCACAGTACAGTTGTCCAAACCATGAATGTTTCTAGTAATACGAATAACTGGTTGAAAGACAGCACTACGTATTACAACAAATACTGCAAAATCACTATTACTTTGTTAAGTGAGATACCACTTGTAATATTTCTGTTTTAATTCTAATTTTTACTCTCTTTAAAACAAATTAAAAAAAAACTAGGATTGGAGGTCCCATTCAAGCTAGCTATTCCCCTACTGGGTATTTTTCCAAAAGAAGTGAAAGCATTGTACTGTAGTGATTTATGTACACCCAGGTTTATAGTAGCACAATTTGTCATAGCCAATTCTTGGAAGCAACCCAAGTTCCCATCAACTGAGGAATGAATAAAGATGCATTTTTATACAATAGAGATTTATTCATCTATAAAAAGTGATAAATATTAGGTTTTTATTGGTAAATGGATACAACTACAGACCATACTTTTAAGTGAAATAAATCAGACCTGCATGTGCGAAACATCACATTGTCTCCTTAGTATAAGAACCTGAAAGAGTAAATAAAATCTGAAGGATGCAATAGATACTGTGAGAAGGGAAGGAACCTGTTCAAAATGAAGAAATTACTGAGATGAAGAGAAGGACAGGAGAGAGAGTGGGGGAAAGACAAATGTCTATCTGCAAACAGGATGGTTTGGATAATTATACAGTGGATTTCTGCTAGTCTATGAAAAAGAACAGTTAATGCTTTATTATTATTGTTTGCTTTCTTCACTGTTTTCATTTTTTCCCTTTTTTCTCTCTTATATTCTTATAACTTTTTTTTCTTTTTTTCCAATTTTGCATACATAGATCTGGTAATCTGAACTAACTTGAAGACAACACTATGAAATACAATAAACTGCTGAATTCATATTATTTTGTTTAGTGAGATTCTGCATCATTTCTACTTTTGTCTTTGTATTATTATTCTGTATTCTCCTTAAAATAAACAAAAATTAAAAATACTCTTATAAGATAATAATACAGTGGAAAATCTATGTCATCTTGAGTAAGGTAATACTTTTTGTATACACAGAAATGGAACATGTATAAAAGAAACATCCAAGGAAGAAAAAATTGATGAACTTGACTTCATAAAAATTAAAGTGTTTGCATTCAAAAGACACTGTTCAGAAGACAAGGATATAAGGGAGAAAATGGAAAGAAGCATTTTCTAAAAGCGTATCTGAGAAAAGATGTAAATTATGCAAAGAACATATAAATAGAAAATAAAAGACAATTATAAAAAATAGATAAAAGATTCAAATATCCGTGTCATAACAAATATGCACATGAAAATGTCCTCTACATTGTATATTACAGTGATATTTAAACTTCAATAAAATACCATGACAGGCTTATTAGGGAGGGCAAAGCACAGTGCACTGAGGACAGTGACAGTGGTTGGTAAGAGTGGGAAATAGTAACACATTCATTCATTGTAGGTAGGTTTGAAAAATGGTCCAGTCACTTTGAAAGACAGCTTGGAAGTTTCTTATAACATTATACATACTATCACCAGATAATCCAACAGCTACATTGTCTTACTGTGTTTATACAAATGACCAGAAAACTTATCTACAGACAAAAACCTGTGTGTATGCCTAGAGCGGCCTTATTCACCACTGTTTACACTTGGAACTAACCAAGTTGCTCTTTAGTAGGTGAATGGATAGACTATGCCACATGCAAAGCATAGAACAATATTCTCTGACAAAAAAAGGCATGAACTATCAGACCATGAAAAGGCTTAGAATCATGTTAAAATTGGGTGAAGCCAGTCTAAAAGGTGACATACTGGAAGATTTCAATTGTATGACATTTTGGAAATGATATAACTATGAAACAGGGGAAGGATCAGTGTTGTCAAAGATTATGAGAAAGAAAAGATGAATATGAAAAGTATAGAGGGTTTTTCGGCAGAGAAATTAGTCTATACAGTGCTACAAGGGCAGGTAGCATTGTCAAAACCCAAGGAATATACAACACCAACAGTGAGTCTTGCTAGACTGCAGATGAAAATGGTGTGTTAATGTGGGATCCTTACTCTATCAAGTAGACCACACCTGTGCAGGACACTGGTGGTATAAATGCTGTGCATGTGTGGGAACAGAGGACCAGAGGAAGAATCCATACTTTATAGTCAACTGTGCAGTGCATTTAAAGCTGCTGTAAAATCACACCTATTAATGTTTTTTAAAGATTTCATCATACACCTGTCAAAATGGGTAAGATTAAAAATAGGGACTGCACCAAATGCTATAAAAGATGCAGAGAAATTGAATCATTCAACCATTCTAGGAAGAATGTTAAATTGTATTGCATTCTGGTAAAAGAGCAAGGTAGCTCCTTTAAGAAGAAAATTTAAGCACATCATACATTATGACCCGCCAATTTGATCCCTTGCTACTCAAGATAAATACAAATTTGTGTTTATACAAAACACTATACATTAATGTTCCTAATAACATTAGTCACTATAGTAAAAAATTGGAAATAATCCAACTGTCCTTCAGGTGATGAATGATTAAACAAACTGTAAGTACAATCTCAAAACCAAATGTTATTCAACAACAAAAAGGAACACACAATTGTTACAACACAGTGTGAATAGATTGCTGCTGTCTTGCGTCAGGGCAGAAAGTCTGTTTTAAAATTCCACTTATATAACTTTTGCAGAATGACAATATAGAAGATGAAGCAGGGTTACATTCACAGATTAGTGGTTGGAACAGATAGAGATGGGGCTGTGGTGATGGAAAGGAAGAGTGTATATGTTACATAAGTGAACCAAACACAATAACATTACTTAACTCAAACAAGCAGATTTACAATGCATCTGCTTTTTATATGCCTTGAAGCTATACCCAACATCTGCTAGTAACACATAAGATGAACTCTCATGTCATCAAGATCCTGTGCCTTTCAGATCTCTAAGAACCTGAATCTCCTTTCTGTGTAGTCAAGACACATCAGCTAGACACGTAAGCCCTATGCACTTCCACTCTTCCTTGGGAGTTCCCTCGCTGTCCTCCCTTTACAGGTAACTATCCCCTTGTCCAAGTTCCTTAATAGCCTCATGCAGTGAGGACTTGCCCAACCTATGAGCCGATCAGAGTAAAATCCATATGCCTTCTAATTATGTTTTACCTTGATCAGTCCATAAATCTCTAAACCGTCTATTTGTGGGCAGAAAAAAAGCAAAAGAAGAAATAATTGTGTGGTGAAACTGTTCTGAATCTTGATTATGGTGGTGGTAAATAAACACAAATACACATTTACAACATTACATTACTAAATACACACACAAGAATAAGTGAAACTGAAGAGATACAAGTAAGAGACTGCCCAGGGCCCAATGGAAACTCATTAGACCCAGCACTTAGGCCTGGCATGCGAGTCGAACTTCATCCATTAGATAGGCCCAGTGTGGAACCCTGGGGCAGAACTCCCTACAGAGAGAATAGAGGCAAGACCCATCCAGCTGATCCAGCAGGAGAAGACCTTGACAAAGGGGCAAAGCATATTCACCTCCAAGGGTTGCAGCAAAAGAGGAAGTAGAGCACAGCAGCCACACACAAGCCACAGCTACCTGGACAAGTTTGAAACTGGTAGATCCAGACATGGTGCTAAAGTAAGCACTTTATGAAAACTCACCAAAGGTGAGAAAACAATGCTATACAAAATGACAAAAAAAAGGAACGAAACGCATTCTCAGAACCTGAGCCCACCTAGAACAAACACAGTAGGCAGTAGCAAAGAAGAAATTGAAAATCACACATCTGAAATCTCTGCAATAATAGTGTATGAAGAAACAACTGTAGAAAGTTATAGAAATCAGATCAGAAATAATTTCTGAAGTGAAAAAAGAAATGAGAACCATAATGAAAGAAGTATTAAGTACTTCTAAAGAAGACAC
The DNA here is from genome assembly GCA_004027025.1 of Myocastor coypus. NCBI lineage: Eukaryota > Metazoa > Chordata > Mammalia > Rodentia > Myocastoridae > Myocastor > Myocastor coypus. The sequence goes on along the minus strand of PVJA010005290.1, from coordinate 73,229 downwards.
TGATAAAAAGTACAGGAGAATAGAAAAATGATGAAATCTTTGAATGAGCAATATAGGAATGAAATAGAATTCAAGAAGCAGATTCAATGTGCTGTACAGGAAATTAAAACCTCAATCACAAGCTGGCAAAACCGTTTGAAAAAAAGTGAAAATAGACTTTCAGATCCTGAACACATCACTGCGCCTAGTGACAACATAAGAAATATCTCTTAAAGACAACTAGTATGCAGGAAAAAAATAATTCAACATCTGAAAGATGATGTAAAGATGAACAATATGAGATTAATAGGCATCAATGAGAAATAAGGTGTCGATAGAAATGATATAAAAATATGGACATAAGTAATAGCAGAAAACTTCCCAAATATGGGGAAACAATGTGGAATTCAGGAACCTGAAGCATATAGAACTCTAAATAACATGAAGCCAGTTAAAACCACATCCAGACATAATAATCAAGATCCCAGGTGCCACACCAGAAAAACTTCCTGCTCCACGTGGCCCACCAGACCAAACTCCTCATCCGCGGCCCCATCTGCCTCTGCACCTTTGCACCACGTGGGAGAGAATTCCTGCTCCACACCACCCACCAGACTGACCTCCTCATCCTCTGACCCCATCCACCCCAGTTAGATTAAAGGGATGTAATCAGGCAAAACTTAAGTGAACTAAGTTAAATACAAACTCCCAATTTAATATCTGCTTAGCTACACAGACATAGGGATTGCTCTTATTGTGTAAAATACAAACTCATTAGTTACAAAAGCTTATCAACTGCTAAATATCACTACCCACTATTAGAGTTACTAACTGTAGTTCTGTAAATACAAAACTACAGCTGCCTTAACAGTATTGTCTCTTCTAGGTAAGAATTACACTAAAGGTATAATTGCACAAAGCTCTACACCAGTGGGCAGAGGAGAGTGCTTTTAAAATAATGGCAAAGAAAAAGAGCAAAATTCAGTCTCAGGCATTGAGGCATCCAGAACAAATATAGGAGACACGAACATTGAAGAAAATGGGAATCGCACACCAGAACTCTCTGAATTAATAGCGTCTAAAGTAAAGAAACAACTACAGAATGGTAGAGAGGAAATTAGAGCAGAAATAACCTCTGAAGTAAAAAAAGGAAGGACAAACTTAATGAAAGAATTTATAACTGTTTCTGAAGAAAACTGATAACATTTGGAAGAGATTAGAAAAACGATGGATTCATGAATGAGCAATATAGAAAATAAATAGATTGCATGAAGCAGACTCAAACAGATACACCGGAACTTAAAACCTCAATGACAGGCTGGCAAAGCAGTCTCAATGAAAATGAAGGTAGAGTTTCAGATCTTTAAGACAACATAGCAGCTAGTGAAAAGGTAAGAATCTCTTAAAAACAAATAAGATGCAGGAAAAAAATAATTCAACATGTACAAAATGATGCAAAGATGAACAATGTGAGATTAATACACATCAACAAGAAAGAAATAGTTAAAGCAAATAATATAAAAAGAATAAGGGTAGAATAGCAGAAAACTTCACAATATGGGAAAACACTTTGGCATTCAAGTGACTGAAGCATGTAGACCTCCAAATAACACCAACATAATTGAAAACATGCTCAGACATATAACAGTCAAGATTCTCGAAATCCAGCACAAAAATAACATACTAAAGCCACTACAGAAAAAAAAAAACAGATCACATTTAAAGGAAAACCCATCAGAATAACAGCAGATTTCTCTTCAAAAACTATGAAGTCAGCCAGGGAGATAGCTTAGGGGCACAAGTGCCTGCCTGGCAAGTGCAAAGTCCTGAGTTCGATGTTCAGTTCCAGAAAAAAAAAAAAAAAAAAAAAAGGAATAGAAAAGCCACGAAGTCAAGAAGAGCATGGAGTAGAGTTCCTCAAGTCCTTCCTGAAAACAAATTATATCCCAGACTACTATACCCTGCAAAATTCTCAAGTTTGATGGAGAAGAAAAATACTCCCAGGGTTGGTGGGGGGTAGGAGGTGGGGGTGGAAACTATGGAATTTCATAACCACAAAACCTACCCTACACAGAATACTAGAAGATATTTTAGAGAGGGACCAAAATGACCAGGAACCCACAAAGGAGAATGGAAAGAACCCCCGCCCTCCAAACAGGGCAAACAATTAAACATCAGAGATAAAGGGGTAACCAAGAGCAGGTAAATAACCTGGCAGGCATAAATCAATACATCTCAATTATAACTATTAATGTAAACGGTCTCAATTCATCAATTAAAAGAAATAAACTGGCACAGTAGATTAGGAAGGAAACTCCACAACATGTTGTATATAAAAAATACACGTAACTCATAAAGGAATTAATATGCTGAAAGTGAAAGGGTGGAAAACAATACTACATGCCTCAGCACCTTAGAAAATAGCAGGGGTAGCATTCCTACTCTCAAACAGTCTCAACTTCAAACCAAGAACGATCAAACAAAATAAAGAAAGCCCCTACATAATGGCTAGCTGAAAAACTTAAGAGGGAGAGACAACATTCATAAATATGTATGTATCCAACATGGGTGTATGTATAAGACAAATCTTAGTGGACATGAAAACTCTAGTATCCAATACCAGAATACTATTAAGAGAGCTTGACACCCCCTTAACTCAAGAAGATAGATCAAACAGATAAAAAATTAGAAAGAAGTAGCAGAACTGAACTAATATTTGGAACAAATGGACTTAGTGGACATATACAGAGTGTTCCACTCAGCCACTTCTGAATACGCATTTTTTCAGGTGCTTCTGGAACACTTTCTAAAATAGACCTCATACTAGTCCAAAAGCCATTCTTATATATATGCAAGAAAACATAAATTAGACTGTACATATTACCTGCCACAGCGCAATTTAACTGGAGATAAATGGCAAAAGACATCACAAAAATCCCCAAATCACATGGAAATGAAATAGCACCCTCCTCAGTAACTAATGGGTTAGAGATGAAATTAAACAAGGAATTAAACAATATCTACAATTTAATGAAAATTCAAACGCAACTTATGAAAATTGATCGGATACAATGAAAACAGTTCTTGAGGGAACTTTATAGCTTTAAAGTCACACATTAAGAAAACTGAACAGGAGCAAATAAATACTCTAGTGCTACACCTCAGTCATCTAGAAAGAGAAGAGCAAATCAAACCCAAAGCTCAAAGATGGGACGAAACTATAAAGATTCGAGTAGAAATTAATTCAATCGAAATGAAGAAAAGAATACAAACAATTAAGAACCAAAAACCTGGTTCTTTGAAAAATTAAATAAAATTAATAAGCCCTTAGCTGACTTCATCAAAAGGCAGAAAGAAAAACTCATATTCAAGCAATAAGGAATGAAAAGGGCAAAATTCTAACAGATTGAGTGGAGATTCAGAAGATCATTCACAGCTACTTTGAGAATTTTTACCCTCACATAATTGAAGACTTAGATCAAATGGACAGGTTCCTAGAAAGGTACAATTTACTAAAACTGAATCAAGAAGATATAAGAATGCTTAAGAACCCATTAACAGCCAATGAAATACAAAATGTAATTTAAAAAAAGACTACCAAAAAGAAAAGTCCAGGCCCTGATGGATTCACAGCTAAATTCCACAAGAAATTTACAGAAAATATAGTCCCTATAATCCTCAATCTCTTCAACTAAATTGAAAAGCAAACAATCCTCCCAAAATCATTCCTAGAAGCAAGTATTACACTGATATCAAAACCAGAGAGAGATGCAAGTACAAAAGAGAACTACAGGCCAATTTCTCTTATGAAGACAGATGCAAAAATCCTCAATGAAATCCTTGCAAATAGAATACAGCAAATAATGAAGAAGAGTATACACCATGATCAGGTAGGATTCATCCCATTGATGCAAGGATGGTTCAACATACACAAATCTATAAATGTAATACACTAAATCAATTGAGCCAAATCCAAAAACCATATGATCATTACAACTGATGCAGAAATGGCTTCTGATAAAGTCCAACAATTATTCATGTTCAAAGTCCTACAGCAATTTGATAAAAGTCATCCATGACAGTCCAGTAGCTAACATAAATCTAAATGGGGAAAAACTGAAATCTTTTCCCGTCAGATCTGGTACAAGACAAGGACATCCTCTATCACTGCTCCTATTGAATACAGTTCTGGAATCATTAGCTAGAGCCATCAGACAAGAGAAAGAAATAAAAGAAATAAGAATAAGAAAAGAATTTCAACTATAATTATTTGCAGATGACATGATACTCTACTTGGAAGACCCAAAACACTCCACCAAGAACCAACTTGAATTAATACACAAATTCAGTAGCATAACCAGGTACAAAGTCAACACCCAAAAGTCAATGGCATTCCTCTACATAGATAACAAACATGCTGAGAAGGAAATTAGAAAAACAATATCTTTTGCATTAGCCCTGTGGAAAATGAAATACAAAGCAATTCATTTAACTAAAGAAGTAAAACACCTATTCAATGAAAAGTATGGTACTGTGAGAAAAAGAGACAACAGAGGATTTTAGAAGATGGAAAGATATTCCCTGCTTCTTGATAGGCAAAAGCAAAATTGTGAAGATAGCCACACTCCCAAAATTTTTATGCAGATTTAATGTAATCCCAAGCAAAATTCCCCCAAGATAGCTCACAGACCTAGAGAAATCATTCCTAAAATTTATTTGGAAGCAGAAAAGACCTAAAAGAGCAAAGGGAATCCTGGACAACAAAGGCAAGGCAAGAGGCATTACAATTCTTGACTTAAAACTATACTACAAAGCTGCACTGATAAAAGCAGCATGGTATTGGCAAAAAATAGACCTGGGGATCAAAGGAATAAATTAGAAGATGCATAAGAAAATAAAAACACACTTAGTCACCTTATCTTTGACAAAGGAGACAAACACGTGTACCAAAAGAAAGACAGCCTCTTTAACAAATTATGCTGGAAAAACTGGACCTTTACATGCCAGAAACTAAAACTTGACCTGGTCTATCACCATGTACTAACTTAAAGTCAAAATGCATTAAAATCTAAATATTAAAGAAGAAACACTAAATTTCCTGGAAGAGAAAGTAGGAGAAAATCTTGAAGACATCAGGGTAGGAAAGCAGTTCATGGACAACACATGTAATATTTGAAAGAATTAAGAACTTCATCTCTTCCTGAGAAGTTTTGTACATCAAAAGAAACTAACAACAAAGTGAAAAGCGAGCCCACAAATTAAAAAAAAAAATTGGCCAATAAGTACTAAGACAAAAGTCTTCTATCTAGAATTTATAAAGGAGTATAAAACATTAGGGCCCCAAAATTTAAAGACGCATTCCATAAATGGTCATCTGAGATTAACACACACTTCTCAGAGGGAGAAATATGAGAAACTTAAAAATACATGAAGAAATGCTCCAAATCTCTAGCCATCTGTGAGATGCAAGTTAAAACAATGCTTAGCCAGGCGTGGTGGTGCATGCCTATAATCCCAGCACTCAGGAGGCTGAGGCATGAGGATCAGTGCGAGTTTGGGACCAGCCTGGGCTACAAAAGTGAGTTTAAGGCCAGCCTGAACTGCATAGTGAGACCCTGTCTCAGAAAGACAAAAAAAATAATGCTTAGATACCATCTCACCCCAAAAAGTATGTCTATCATAAAGAAATCAACCAACAGCAAATGTTGGAGAGGCTGTGGAGAAAAAGGCACACTTCTCCACTGCTGGTGGCAATGCAGACTTGTACAATCATTATGGAAATCAGTGAGGAGACTCCCTCAAAAACTAGGACTGGAAATCCCACTCAACCCAGCTGTCTCCCTATTGGGAATTTTCTCACAAGAACTGAAAACATCATACCATAATGATATTTATGCATCTATGTTTGTAGCAGCACAATTTGAGATAACCAAATCTTGGAGACAACTAAAATACCCACCACCTGAAGAATTGACGAAAAAGTTGTATTTTTATACAATGGAATATTACTCAGCTATAAATAATGGTAAACTCAAAGTCTTCATATATAAGTGGATATATCTTGAATAAATATTCATAAGTGAAGTAAACCAGACCTACATGTGTAAATATCATATAGCCTCCTTAATATAAGAACTCAAAAGAAATAAAAATGGAAAGATATAATGTAGCTAAAAGGAAACTGAGAATTTAAGGATTAAACAATGAAAAGAGAGCTGGGAGAAAAATTAGCAAACATGACAAGGGCAAAAGCATGCACTTAAACACAAAATATGGTTAAAAAAATGGTCCTAAATTCTCCAACAGATTTTTGAAACTAGTGGGTGATTGGTATAATTCACAACCTAACTATGTATACTGATATCTGTGACCTGAGCAATTACACTGAGAATACCAATGTATAATACTAAAACAATGTTTGGAATCCCTATCATTCTGATCTAATTATGCACAGCTTCTAATGTCATATCAATTATTGTTATGCTCTCTCTCAAATAAATGTTTGCTTAAAAAAGAAAGAAAGAAGGAAAGCAAGCAAGAAAGGAAGGAAGGAAGGAAGGAAGGAAAGTAATAGAATATGAGACAAGGAAAAAAAGACCATGGGAGTGTGATGCTACAATTTTGTAAATGGTTAAGTTTGAACATATTTATGTAAGAATATGTATTTCTTTTTCTCCTACATTATATAGAGGTTTTAAAGTTTAGAATATAAACAATTGATGGAAAATACCTGTTTCGTGTTTTGTCTAGAGCTTTTAATATTCAAAAAGGTAGTGATGTTAAGCTCAAGTGCCTACATTACCAGGAATAATATTATGCTGCTCCTCTGGATGATTAACAACTGAAATTGGCAGTCCAAACAATTAGAGAAAAAGAAGGGAAACAAGTCTAGCAAATATTTTGGCTTTAACCCTTCCAGGTCAGTGAGAGAACAGGACATCAAAGAATCTGTACTGTAACTGCATATAACTCAGTAGAATCCCAAATTTCATGTTCACGGAGATTATGGGTCTACAGAGGAAAATGATCGATGGCGTACAGTGTGCATAAGGAGAGTCACCTAGAGAGTTAACATTCTCTCAGGCTTTTACAGAGGATAAATTGGTCAAGAAATGGTTGTGATTCATCCGGATGGCTGACACTGACAAAAACCTGCCCTACATGGTTTCAGGGTAAACCCTGAGGGAACCTGACTGATCTTGCCAGATACAAAACTTACATATTTTTTTTCTAACATACGTCTTGCTTTATCTTGGTCTTAACCATCCAGCAGAAAAGTCTAATCACAAGATATAAAAAGGAAAGCCATACTAATATGCTGTGTTGCAAAAGGCTCAAGTCAGCGGTCCCCAATAATATCAGTGACTCAAAATTCACTACTCTTATGGACTATCGCACTAAACAGCTACTTTCTCTTAGTGCAATGAAAGATCCGTATTAATGATATTTAGGCAAGAAATCTTGTCTGTGTCTTGTACTCTGAACAACTATGATGAAGACAACATTATGCAATGTATTAAATATTGTATAATAATAATAATAATAATAATAATAATAATAAATTTTTAAAAATCAAGGTGCCCGAAATTCAGCATAGGAACAGTATACTAAAAGCTGCTAGAGAAAAGAAACAGATCACATTTAAAGGAAAACCCATCAGAATAATACAGATTTCTCCAAACAAACCATCAAGTCAAGAAGAGCATGGGGTAAAGTACTACAAGACTTACAAGAAAACAAATTCTCATCTAAAATGATGTACTCTGCAAAACTCTCTGTCAAGTATAATGGAGAATTGAAATGCTTCCTTGACAGGGAACAAGTGAAGAATTTCATGATGATGAAGCCAACACTGCACAGACTACTGAAAGATATTCTAGAAAGGGATAAAAATGATCATGACTCCATGGGTGAGAACAGAAAAAACCCATCAAATAGGGCAAACGATTAAACACAGGAGAAAAAGAGTCATATGACAGCAGTCTTTCAATTATTGTTTTGTATGTGGCAGCAAAATATTTCCATCAACATAGTCTACAAATGGACTTCTCCTGCACCCTATGGGTCATATATGAAAAAACAAAGTATATGACCTGCATAAGATTAATACAGCTTTGTAGAAATTTTCAATGACCTTTTAAATGGGTTATGTAATACAATTATATTTTACGTAGTCCTGTCCTGCATAACTACCATTTTAAGAGCTCTTTGTTCTTTGTCCAGGACTATACAGCAACTTCTCTTGCTTTCTGGATTGTGGTCTTTGTTATTTTCTATATGTTACATATGAATTTGTATAACTGGAAAATATTTTACTTTTAGTTTTCAAAGTTATGTTTGCTAAGTGTAAAATTCAATGAGGACAGATTTTTCCCTCAGTCCTTTGACTTAATTAGTCTATTTTCTTACCCACTTCTTCTTTTTATTTTCTTCTAATGTAGAATAAGATACTACTTAAATTTGTTCCTCCTTACCTAATTTTTTTGTATATGCTTTAAGGATTTTTTCTTTACAATTAATTTTGGACAAGTGCATTTTTGTGTATCTTGGTATGATTTTATTCATATTTCTTGTACAAAAGTTTCATCTTTCTTGGAATTGTGGCACTATAATTTCAACTAAATTTAGAAGTGTTAAATCTTTAAATATTTATTGCCTACCCCTTTTTACTTTGAGAATTCTAATCATATAAGTTTCTTCATTTTGGCACACACTGAACTATTATATGACTGATCTGTAAATTCTTTCTTCATTTTTATTTTCTCCAAATTTTATTGATTTATAGTGTGCAATCCAAAAATAAATAAATAAAATACTTTCAAAGAGAGAGAGAATCAAACATGTGACTATCAGTGTTCTTGTGACACTGAACTAGAGTTCCAGGAGGCATTAGCACATCAGGGCAGTACATAAAGAATGCACAGGATTTTTCTGAGGCATTTCTTCTAAAACAACAGGCAGTTTGAAATCATATCAATACAGCAGTTTCACTATAAAAATCACCACAAGCAGTATTGTAGAGTGTTTCTTATAGTCTATTATTATATTAAGTCAAGGTACCTATGTTGGAAGCACTGTAACCCTTAGAAGTTCTGGTTTTTTGCAAATGTATAGTGCCTACAAAATGCTAAGTTGCTTAGGCAATGCTGGGCAGGAGATGCATACAATCCTTCAAAACCATCAGTGATCACACACCTGGCAGACTCCTGCCTTATAAGCTTGTGGGTTTTTTTTTTTTTTTTTTTTTTTGGTGGGGGAGTGGTGGGAGGGTACGGGAGGGGTAAAGAATAAACTCTCCTCTGAGGAGACTGAAATATTTAACCATTGTTCCTTCCCTGCCCTTGTCCATCGCTATTGTGGTGTGCTCTCTTAACTCAGTCACTTCTTCCCACTTCTCTCCCATAAGCTCTCTCTGAGTATGATGGAGGCCCCCACCATTGTTCTTGCCCTCTGTGCTCAAATCAAGTTTTGTTGTTTACATCACTGTTGCAGCTCAGATTCAGGTATTGCTTCTCATATCCTAAAACAGCTGGCACAGATTCTGAAAAGATCATTGGTGTATTTTTCAGATAAGATTAGATTATCACATTTTCTAGGACAGGATTCTAAGTTTCTAATTTGGTTCATTGAGAGGAACCTTTCAATGGTCAGCTCATCTCCCCTTCACAGCTTTCAATGAAGAGACCAACAGCACACACCTAAATAGTTTTTGAAAAGATAATTCATGTGGTGATTGGCGTGTGAAGAAATATAAAAATAAGAGCAAACTAAAGTACCTGCTAAAGTACCACAGCAGCTGGGGTTCAATCTCTGGCATGCCATGCCAGAACTGTGCCCCTGGAGCAATGAGACAGTGATTGAGACTAGGCATGGTAGCACATGCCTGTAATCCCAGTGCTTGGAAGGCTGAAATTAGCACAATCACTACAAATGTGATCTATGTAATGAGACCCGATGTACCCTATAGACTCTATACTAAATGCATAAATAATAAAAGAAAACAAAAGGAGGATGTTTTCTTGATGCAAACTGTGAGTGTGTCTAGGGAAACCTGTGTGAGGAAGACATCTGAACTAAGTTCTCAAGCTTACATAGTTACAGAACGTGGGCCAGGAGCCAGCAGATAGAAAGGAGGAGGTCCCACTAGAAGTACACAAGGTATGAGGCCACTGGAGTCCACCAGGGTCAGGTTAAGAGTGAGACAGATGTGGGGCAAGGATACAAAAGGGCAGGAGGCTCTTGTGCTCCAGAGCTGCCTTTGCTTTTGCGTGTGTCTGAGAGTGGGCACTTGCTGCATTTTGCATCAGGGCCGCCTACATACTTCAATAGCTTGAGGCATGCCTAGCCTATTAAGAAAGCACAGTTCCAGGTGTGCTTGTGAATAACTGGTATTCAGGCCAACAAACTGAGGGAAGACTCATCCCAGATGTAGTAACCATGGGCCAATGGGCTTGTGATCTGACAGAACAGGTAAAGAGGAAGGTGTCTTGTATTAGAAGAGATCCAGTATTTGTCATTGCCTGTGCATGTTACTCTCTCATTTTTTCAGCTTTCCACAATCAACTTGCACCAGTAACTCTCCAGTGAGCTTCCGACCTTAAAACATGTTGCTAGTAATCCACCTTGGAGCCCTCATTTTACTGCTTCCTTCTTCTTGGGCATCTTCAGCATCTCCTGGATCCTCGGCTCTCCAATGTGCAGACAGCCATCATGGCCTCTCCTACCTCTGGTCCCTTGGTGGCTACTGATCCTATAAGCCCACCTACTAAATCCTCATGCATATGGTTTTAAAATTTCTCTTAGGTGGAAAGTGTAGAAACAGACAACTGGGTTGGGAGGCTAGTGTCAGGGTCCAGGAAGATGTCAGGATGTGGACATGTGACAGCAGGAAATAGAAACTTATAAATTAAACATGAATTCAGGTGTAGTGGAAGAATGTCCAGTTGGTGGACATTGGTGTTGTTTTAGAAAGGACCACAGGTAGTGACTAAAAAGGACCTCAAGAGTGGGAACTGCATCTTCTTGTCTGACCTGACACTCAACTAAAGATCAGTAGGTAATCTAGAAAGATTATATAGCCCAGAGGACTAAAACCAACTCAAACAAGATGAGCCTCTTGGAGACAACTCCTTGAATCTGGAGAAAAATTTCTCTTGAGTCCAAAGATTGAATCATGTTTGTTTATTTTTATGTCCGGCTCAGGCTACCCTGAGAGCAGGGCTAGTGCAGCATCTGGTGCTGGGGATTGAACTGCGGTCCCTACAGCTGCCTGCAGACTCTTTAGACCACTGAGCCATCCTGCCAGGCCAAGATTGAATCACATTGTAGGGCATCTTCATCCTCCCTGGGTATTGAAAATTTTCTGCACAGGAAACTTGCACCAAACATAATCTTCTATTATAACATAAAAATTAGGCCGTGCTGACACAGGCCAAGGTTCCTCTCTCTGTTGTGGGCTACATCGCTGTCCTTCAGCCCCTGCCATCTCTCCCTTCACTGGGTATACTCAGTGTCTCCCCTCCTCTGCAACAAAATTTTGTTTGTGTAGCCCACTTCACATATAAACTCCACTCTCTCTTGAAACTGCCATCTCCTGCTCCATTTGTACCTCACCGTGAGACCCAGGGCAAGAACCGTTCTCCCTGAGAAATCTTCATGTTGTTAATCTCACCACCTCTTCTGCAGTGTCTTCCAGAACTTGATTCACCTTTGTCACACAGTGTAATATATGTCTCCCTCCCTAGTTGTCTACAGACTCCTGCGGGACACAGACTGGTTTTCCTCGAGCACCACCGTAGACTATAGACACATTTGATACACATACGCTAAATGCTTAAGAAGGAGGACCTAGTTGGTCAGAAAGTATAGAGAATGTGGGAAATTAATATTCTCAAATTATCTCATGTTTTGCCAGGCAGGCACTTGAGTCACGGAGCTATCACCCCGGCCCAAATGAGCTCGTCTTTGAAGGCTGGTAATATAATTACTCTACCAATCGACTCTTGTCCCATGACTCTCTACAAGAAAGTTCTGCATATAATGAATGCTTCATCAATATTTACCTTAAAATATTTTGCACATGTCTCTTTGATATATATTTTTTGAAGCATGTGAAATACCGGCCTGTGTGTCATAATGCTGCTGCCCTGATGTGTCACTTCAGTCCAGGAAGATGGGGACGACTCTTGGAAACCTTAGGAAGGCTGGAGCGAAGGCCAACATATGTCACCTCCTCTTCATGCTCCTCCAAGAAGACCTTCTGTTTAAGAAGACACCGTTCCAGACTTATGTTCTCAGTACACGCTAGAAGAAATACCTTCTTTCTTTCTTCTTTCTTTTTTATTCCTTCCTGCCGTCCTTTTTCCTTCATTCCATAATCCCTCCTCATTCTCTCTTCCCCTCTCCTCCCCTTTTCCTCCTTTCCTCTTCCATTTTCTTCCCCATCCTTCCTTCTTTCCTTTCTTCCACCCTCTCCTTGGCCTTGGGTCAAGACCTGCTTTTCCTTCTACATAAAGCATACTCTAAGTCATGCTGGAAAACCTTTACTGCTTTGCTCTCTAACTTTGTCCTATTGCCTTGCTACAGGATATTGACTTTGATTTTAACTTTCACTGAAAATGAACTTCAGCACAGTGAACTGAGAGCTCCCGTCATCTGCAGAATGCCCAATTATGTTTTAATAACTGTTTTGCAATGAGGTAATATTCCCGTTTCCCTCCTCTAGGGAAACAAATGCTGTGAAAATTTCAGGGCCCAGCTATCTTACAGTGCACTCGCTTCCTCTCATTGCCCTTCTCTTGTCACCATTTTTGCACTTGGTTGCTCAGCATTCTAGCTCTTGGTGCCAAGGTAAACAAATAATCCTTCAGAATGTCCAGCAGCTCCTGCTTAATAATCACAGCACCAGTGAATTAGAGAACTGCTATTTACCAGACTTAGCAACTCACACTTCTTAGTTCTTTTTTTAATTTCCGTAAGGTCTTGGCAGCTCAGTCTGGAAAAGTAGAAACTTCTTACCCAAAAATACATTTAGCAATTTTAAACTCCCCTTTTAGATAATCACCAGCAAGAAGTGGAGGGAAGGAGGGGAGCGGGGGCTCCTGCCGCAGCTGTTAGGAGCAGTCTCGGCGAGGAGAAGGATGTCTAATTTGGCCGGCGTGCTGGAGGCCGTGGAGATGTCGGCGTTAGTGGAACAGCTCCTCAGACAGCCGAGCGCCCCACTGCACAGGCTTTGCGATTGCTTCCTCATCTGTGGCACTGTTGAAGGACTTCCCTTCAGCGGGGGCTGGAGGCCGACATGCACAGGGGGCAGCTGAATCTGCCACTCCCAAAAAACCTTGCTGCGGGCCCAGGCACACTGAGCTCTGTCCACTGCTTCTGATGGAACAGCTGGGAGCCCTACCTCTTGCACTCATGAAGACTGGGGCTGCCGCTGTTTTTCTAAAGCTGAGCCAGCTTCCGGTGGCTTCTGTGCCATCTGCCAGCCAGTTGGTGAATGAAGAGGCCCTGCCACACCAGGAGAAGTTACACTCTGCGACACCCACTTTTCCCTCTTTGGTTTAAATCCTGCAGTTAGTTCTTGGGAGCACAAAGTTGCGTTTCCGCTGCTTCCACCTCCACATCTGTGATAACCAGCTCTGCAGCTGGGAGTCTTGGGGTGAACTTGAGCATCCGGAGGAAGAACAATTTTGATCCGGGGCCAAATAGAGCTGCAACTCTTCAGCAGAGATGATGCATCCAGTCACAGATGCAAAACTCATCTCCTCCCTCAAAGGCCTAACAAGACAGCAACAATCTCAGCTTCATTTTCACCCAACCCAGCTGGAACAAGCCGAGGAGTTCACATAGCCTGGGGACTGAAAAAAGAACATCCTCTCCCCATACTCACCTGGGTCCCTGGAGAGGGAAAGGGCGCTCGCTCACCTGCAGAGGCAGGGAAAACAAAGAAAACGGTGAGGCAAAGATGAAGTTTTCTCTGGTAGCTTTCACGGCAGCCCCGGTGGTACCCATTTTAAGAACTGTGGCGGTAAGGAAGGTGAAAGTAAAAAAAAAATAGCATTTTTTGAACACCAACATCACTTATTAATTAAATATTTATTAACAAAACATGTTCAATGGAACGTTTATTAGGTGTTTATGTTAAGAAATTTACTTACTTGATGTTAAGTTTAAAAGATTCAAGGTGATCATTTTATTAAATTTCAATATAATCTTATGTTCTTGTTTGGGGTAAGGGTAAATATTGTTCCTTATAGATGAAGAAAGGGAAGTTCCTTAGGCCGCTTGCCCCTCTGCAAGAGGACAAATATGGAGCCAGATGTTTGTTTGTTGTGGTTCCAGAGATGTAACCCCTGGCCTTTGCACTGAGCTACATTTCTAGCCCTTGGTTAATTCTTGTAAGACAGGGTCTCACAAAATTCCTAACTTGCCTGGTTGGGCTTGAATTTGTGATTTTCATGCCACAGCCTTCCGGAGTGCTGGGCTTTCAAGCATGTGCCCCCACATCCAGCCCGCCAGATGTGTGGTGCAGGGTGTGTGCCCTTTGTAGCTCACTCTAACCCTCTTGTCCTATCCTCTGAAATGATGGAAAACAATGAAGTGTATTACGCACTACATTGTGATACCAATTAAGTACTAAAATTAGGATAATGACATCATCCAAAGAAAAGTTTGAAATTGGAGGTGCAGGAAGTTATGGCTTCAACAAATGCTTTTAAGTACCATTATAAAAGTAAGACAAAAAAAAAAAAAGAAAAGAAAAGAAAACAGGAAATTGCATCAACAATCTGTCTTGTGGCTCTGCTCTGCATGAACAGAGCACTGCTTTAGGGGTGTCGGGGCTGAGCAGAAAAACCTGACAGGAACAAGGCCACCACACTGCCTCCCGAACAAGAGATTGGCTGATCAGAAAGAGAATCAGAGCGCCAGCACGAGCATTTGTCAAATACGAAAAATGTTAATATTTCTAGATCGAGGTGTGCCTAATGCTGACATCTTGATAAATGAGTTTTAAACATTTAACTAAGACTTAAGATATTCTATAACCAAAGATATCATAAGAATCTGCTTCCTATCAGGACTCTGAGTTGGTCCTGATTGTTCAAAAATTAGAAATATTTTTCTTGCTTTCAAGTAAATTATAACTTACAAAAGCCTTAACATCAAATTGGGTTTACACTGCCTTTAATAAACAGTGTTGTAGCATGGTCTTGGTCTTTTACAAGGGTTGCAACCTTCAGGAGGTCTAAATACCATGACAGGATGGCTATCTGAACCAGGGACAGGGGACTTGGAGCTGGCCTGAACCCTTCATTGGATGGAACCCACCCATGTCTAAAACTATGTCCCTTGATGCTTCTTGATCTTGCTTCCTCATTTGTGAATTGAGAGGTTAGCATGACAGAAAAGGACTATTGTAGTTCTGGCACCTGTAATTCTTTGAACCTATATTTTGAAAAGTAGAAGTCAGCCGTGGTAGAAATTGGAGATCTGCGTCAGTCATAGCAGGGAAAGGAAAGTACCGCAGACACTATTCCTACCAAACCCAGAATTCATTTTCTGCTCTCTGCTCATTGTACCTCCCCATGGCTGTTAACCCGACTTCAGTTTGACAAGTTTAAAATTCCGTCTCATTTCCTGCCCACTCCAAGCTCAAGCAGCTAATGAGGAGAAAAGTGACCACATACGAGAAAGGATGAAAAGGAAACGACTTGGGCAATAACAAAGGCTGTGACAGCTGAGAACTGGCTGCAACTTGTTGATTTCCCAGGGATCTTCTTCAATAAATGCATGCATCTTATTTCTTTTTAACGAAGTTTATTTAGGATCAACTGCCTCCACCTAGGATGGGCAAAAAAAAAAAGATAACACATAATTATTTTATTAAAATAATGTCAGAGATTCAAAATCAGAGGAAAGGAAGATGAAGAAAGCATAAGGAAACATCTGAGTCCTTTCTGCAAAGACAGTGGCTAGGTGGGGATGGAAAGCCTCACAGGGCAAGGCCCCCTCCTCTGCCCTTCAGAGAGATCCTAGTTGTAGCTTCCAGAGTGGCTTCTAATGGTAGCCCTCAACAGCCCAGCTGCTCTGGTTTAAAACTCCTTACAATGCCCATGTGCCACAGGTTTAGTCCTCAGCCTGGGATACTATTCCAAAGGGGGTGGAAATTTTAAAAGGCGGGGCCTAGGGGGATATCTCGGGTCATAAAAAGTATGGCCTTGGGAGGAATGCGCCTGGGCCTCGTGCCTTGCTCTTCCTATTTCATTTTGGGGCCATGAAGTAGTTGATGCTGTTGTCTCACACACTTTGACTATGACAGGCTACCTCAGGTAGCACAAAGCCAATGGACCAACTGACCATGGACTGTTACTTTTAAAACTCTAAGCCTAAGCAAATCTCTCCTAATGCCAAGGCTTTATCACTGGTATTTTGCTGCAGTTAAAAAAAAAAAAAAAAGTAATTGAAAAATTTTAGTCTGTGCTTGCAGAGAGAGTTTCCTGGAAGGAGTACAGCTCTCAGCAAGAGCCATTCCCCCACGCCAACCCCTGTGCCCCGTGCACTTCTTTGGCCACGACCTCCTCCAGCAGTGGCAGCTCATCTAGCATGCATTCATCACACTTGTTGCCATTGTTGAAATCTGGGCCACGGCTATGATACCAGCCCTCAAAAGAAGTTAAGGATCTGGAGACCTGCTTGCTGCTCATAAACAGCCTCAACCCTGCTGTACACACACACACACACACACACACACACACACACACCCCTATACTCCAGAGTTTATTGCTGACCAAGTGAGCAATCTCTCCATGTTCCTGTCACCCCCATGGCTCCACAAGGTGATCACAGGCATCCTAGAAGGAAGACACATGGTGCTACACAGCATCGCATCCCACTTCACCCCCCTGCTCATTCTCCTGCCCATGCAAAGAGAAACAAACCCCACTCTTACCACAGGAAGTCCCCTAAAGATTCATGTCTACAGGACTACTTTGCAAAGGCCCTGTCTAAACTTGAACACTGAAAAACAATGCCAATGAAGGGTAGAAAGATCATGGCAAAATCAGGTAATGTCGTTATTACTTACAATTTCAAGACTTCATGCAAGTCACATAAGCATCCCCATGTTCTACGGTCGAACTTGATGTCTGAAAAATAATTTGCAAATAGAGTGCTGCAAATATTTGGGAATAAAACATTAGGCAAAAGCTCCCCTTTTCTTTTTATGTATAATCCTTTTCCCAAAAGCAATGAAGAACAAATGTGGAAACACATTCAAGAAGCAAACCATCCCAAGAAAATTAACCTCCAAAAGGAAGCTAAAGTTTTAGAAAGCTTTTTTTAAAAATTCCACCAGTATGTCCAGGCATTCTAGTCATCATTTGGATTTGTGTAGTTTACAAAGAGCTTTCTCTTTTATAAACAATAGTCATAAAATTAATAAACTTAGAGTCTGGGCTTGCACCATGTCTCCCAACTTATATTCAATTGCCTTTTAACAGTAAATCATTATCTAAAATTGTGTGGTGGGTATTAGATTATGGAAACAAGAGGGTGTCCTGATTTAGATTAAGACTGTGATGTTTTTTATAAACTCCAGCTAAATGGAATGATGAAAGTCAGAAGGGATTTTATATGGCTAGAAAGCTAAGACCACTTTTTGCAAGCAAGTAAATAGAGGGGGGTGTGAACATCTCCAATTCTTGAAGCACTATACTCAGACATCCTTGACTATAATTCAGACTCCCACACCCCTGCCACCCTTGGCACACGAACATCCTCCTGGTCATAAATAGATCCATATTTTCATCAGATACCAAATTTTCTCCAGCAGGAGAGAAGTTTGCCAGCCAGCCTATCTATAGGATTCCATGCCCCTCCCTGGTCGATAATGCATTAGTGCGCTGGATTATAATGGAATTCAGGTCAAGAAGACAGAGAAGAAATAAGGTGAAGGACTTGTGATGAAGTTTTCTTAGGATGATGGAGACAAAACAGGGAAGAAGGACTTTCTCTTCTCTCTGGATGCTGGTGAGTTTGGACATGATGCCAGGGACTGTGACTTGGAGAACTAGCATGAGAACGAACCAGAGTTAGAAATGAATCAACCCTACAGTGTTCTAATTTAGCGCTTTACCTAAGTCAAATGATGCATAATATTTTAAACCATTTTCAGTTGCAGTGCCAGGCACTGTACTTAAGTAATGGTCAGTAGGTAAAATATCTGAATGGCTGAGAGGATGATGGGGTAAATAGACAAAGGATGATAAGATGGATGATATGTAGATTAATATAAGTATATAACTGTAATCTTCTATTATTTTATCTTCAAGACAACACAGAACAGAAATTATTATTATGTGAAAAAAAAAAAAAACCAAGAAGGAAACTTAGGCGCTAAGGAATTGAACATCTGTACAATGCTACAGAGAACTTGTGTTATGTAACAGGTTCAAGCCCTGCATCCCACCTGACAGAGTCCATGTGTTCTGGAGATAGGGAAATATCTGACCAGTAATGAATGGTTTCTGTTGGTAATGGATCATTTTCATTCGGCAGTACAAATATCAATTTAGTAGCAGAAGTAAGGATGATTATACAAAAGGATTTGTGAACTCTTGAAACAAAATTAGGAACAATTTCTCTATTTATCCTGTAGTTAACCAATAAGCAAACAAGAGATCTAGCCGGGTGAACACCAAATTTACTACATGTCCTAGAAGACTTTTTCATTTATGGCGCTGGAGACTCAGCCTTGGACCTCATGTGTACTAGGCAAGCACTCTGCAACTGAAATACATTCTTGGACTGTTGTATTCTAAATTTTGAGGGGCCAGGAATGTAGCTCAGTAGTAGAACACGTGCTTCCTATACACGAAGCTGTGAGTTGAGTTCCTAGCATAATAAATAAATTAAGTAAGTAAGTAAGTGATTTTGAGACAAGGTCTCATTAATTTGCTCAAGTCGATTTTGCAACTGCAGTCCTTCTGCAGAGACTCCTGCCTCAGTCTCCTGTGAAATTCAAAACTTCAGAGTCAGAAGGCACTCATTAAAGAAGCCAAGTCAAGGGATATTTATCTTGTTAAAGGTTAAATGGGAAACAAGGTCAACCTAGAAATAGCTGAACACCACACCCCAAGTCTCCTTTGCTGCCCAAGTCTCCTTTGATATATATATATATATATATATATATATATATATATATATATATATGGCTGAGAAGTGTCTCATTCCCTCCTTGTAACTGAATCTATTTCCATCCCTTTCCATGCTACATCTGTTCTGAAATTAAGGGTACCAAATGGAGCTCAGGCGTTGGGGGATGACTTGGGGGTGGGCTGGAAGCAAATCGCTCCAGAGAAAGTTTAAGCTAGACAGGCAATAATAAGGGTCCTTATCATTTTACCAACTGACAGGCAGAGAAGAACAATTCAGGAGAGGGGAAACTGTGCCATGAAAAAATTGAAATAAAGAAGAAAACAAAATAGAGAGAAAATACAAAAGAGCTAGCCCTGAAAGAGAGCTGGTATCCAGGAGCGTATTTTACTTGCCCTATTTCACCATAACCCTGGGATACTTTTAATTACTTGGCTCTTTTACAAACAGCGTCTGACTATTTTGTCAGAGGGTCAAGGATAACAGCAGGACCTGCCCTTTCCTCCTGCTTAAAGGGATACCACCCCCATATACTTTCAGGGACACCCAACCTAGAATGCTTGTCAAGAAGGCCAGGCATTATCCTGGGTGATCTTTCCCCCCAAAAAAAGCCTCTCCCGGAGGCTGCGATTGCTAAGCTGGCGGCATCAGACACTGTCTAATAACCCAGAATAAGATTTGTCTGAGGTGCAGCTAATACTGAGCGGTTGTCGTACTTAGTACTCACACTGAGACAGTGTGGATAATGGAATTGGAGGGCACAGAAAGGAAAACCATGGAACAAAATGAGGACCATAAAAAAAGGAACTGAATTTTGGACAAAATAAAACATGAGATATACTTTCGTCTTTTTGCCTCTCTGTTTAAGGAGCACACCTCTTCTGCTGGATGAAATTGACTGTTACACTTTATTCACTCATTTAATTAAAATACCCAATTATAGCTCTAATAAAATTTCATAGAGAAATTTATTATTCCCTAAAACTAATTAAAAGGATTCTTCTATGTAAAATTCAGCCCATTTTTACCTGGCGGTGGGGGGGTGGTCATGCCCACAGTGGGGTTAAAAATTACTATCGTTTTTTAATTTGTTCCTTGTCCTCTAACCCTTTATACTTCACATGTTTTCCTTAACTGTAAATCTTTAAAATTGCACAACCCCAATTAAGAAAAATAAAGAGCAAGTTGAAAGTCAGTTTTCATACAAGAATGTTGTTGGCGAAGGCCCCAGAATTTTTTTTTTTTTTTTTTTTTTAATCTCCAGTGAATTGTTTTGTAAAATTTCCAGGAAGTTTGGGAAAGCTTTGCGTTGACATCACTCAGCAGACCCTGGAGAAGCGCTAGCTGGGGAGAATGGCCCAGCAGACCATCTGGGACCTGAGTCGTGGACCTTGAGGGCTCACCTAGCACTGATGGGTTTTGCAGAAACCTTTCCGTCTCCATCGCCCTGCTTTCTTGAGTTTGTAGTCACTTTATTGAGAAATATTTTAACAGCTTACCCATATTTAACTTTATTTTTGTTCTGGTTTTTTGCCTCACTTAGAGTTTATCTTTATTAAAATAAATTCTTTGTTAAAATAAAAATACTTTGAATTAGAATACAATTAAATTAAATTTTTGTTTTATTCTCATCAAAAAAGGCCTATCAGTCTGCACAACTGAGGAATTTATACATAAAATACTATGTTATTTTTCGTATTTCAAGTCATTTTAACTTTCAAGGCTTGCCCATTTTATATTAAAAACTAACTCTTTTCAAATCACTTTTTTCAGCTAGATGGAGTTTTTTACATCCTCCCACACTTCCTTCTTAATGAGTAAAGTTTTATTTTAATAAAAGTTATATTTTATGAGAACATTTTAGAATTTTATGATCATAAATTAAGCCAATTGATGAAATGTCAAAATAGCAGACAAATCATAATTGTTTTCTCTGAGAGGACAAAATAAGGAAAAGAATTGCCTCCTTTAAAATATTTTAAATATGATTCTCACAGAGAAGTGCTGCACTTATAACGTGTGCATAAGTCTTTGTGTGGAGTCAGGGCCTTTGCACTGAACTACTCCCCAGTTTTTAAAAAGTTTTTATTTTGAAACAGGGTCTGGCCAAATTACTAAACTGCCCAGCCTGGTCTTGAACTTTTGATTCTCAAAGCACCCAAGTCAGTGGTGCTCTCCTTTATCTGCACAAATGCCCTCACTTGCTTAGAAATCACCAAACCCAAATGTGGACGGTTTTGCCAACTCACAGGATCTTTCAGCTATCTCCCCTCCCCTCCCTTCCTGCGCCTCTTCTCCACCCAATCCTGAGGCAGTCCTTCTCTCTATGTGAAGATCCTCAGCTCCTGTTCTGGATGTTTCACATAAATACAAAAAAGGAATACTTGAACTCTGTTGACAGGCCTCCTTCCATGCATGTAACATTTTCAAGGTACACCCAGCATCTAGTCCATTCCATTTTGCGACTGAATAAAAGGCTCTACTTAACTGTATTTAAATATGTTCCCATTCTCTTTATTCAGTAGTTTAAAATGAAATCCTGACAAACATCTTTGCATATATATATATATATATATATATATATATATATATATAGCCTTTTCCAAAAATATATTTCTTTTAGATTCTTGAAATTCCAAATCATTCTGTGTCTTGCTAAACTTCTCTTTGTAAGAGTCAATGTTTAGGTTAAGAAAGACATTTACTCTTTCTAAATTCAATTAGCCAAAGCCCGAGTGTTCAGTAAAAATATATAGAAGTATCTGTCAAATATAATAATTGAGTCTTTTAGGGAACACATTAGGAAACATTTATTTTAGATATCTGGGAGAAAACTTACAAATGAAAGGATCCCAAGCATGTTTCATGTTCCTTATAGGAGTGTTAATATTTATTGAAGACTTGAGGCAAAGTGTTTATATGAAATCTTCAGCAATGTATCTGTCACGTGATATAAAAAGCCACTGACACATTCTGGAAAGAAATAGTTCAGGCTTCTGCCCAAATGCACATCCTTGGAGAACTCTTCCTCGGAGGGCCTGCTGGACTAACTCT
This sequence comes from Myocastor coypus, assembly GCA_004027025.1. Classification (NCBI taxonomy): domain Eukaryota; kingdom Metazoa; phylum Chordata; class Mammalia; order Rodentia; family Myocastoridae; genus Myocastor; species Myocastor coypus. Next base: position 51,044 of record PVJA010005290.1, on the reverse strand, counting down.
GCCTTCTCCTTAGCCTGTGCTCCTTTACCTCACAACACACTGTAAAGTGCACATTTGCGCCAATGTCCCTCTGTGAGGCTGTAGGAATACAGAGCATCTCTCTCACATCCGGAACTCGGTTAGTAACCCAGGATAATTTTGCTGTTTACCAAATGAATGGATAAAATTCGATTCCTGTTGGCATTTTGGGCATGAGGCTCAAGACCATGTTTGCTGTGATGTCTTTTTTCTGTTTATTTCTTGTATAGCCTTATTAGTTCATTTCTTTTTATTTTCAAAATGAACGTGGTATCAAAATCATAACACATAATATCTACATCTATTCTTGGAATTTTGCATTTATAAGGACATCACTGCCTATCTAAAAGCCCTTAATTGGAGCCTATTTATGCCTTAAGTTGTTTTAAATTATTTTTCTCTGAGATTTATTCTGCAATATCTAATATTCACAATTGAAGATATTTATGGAAAAATCCCAGGGAACATATTTGTGCCTTGTTAAATGAAGCTTTCTACTCATGTCCAGGAAAATTCTGATTTATTTGGATTAGGTCTGGTTCTCTTCTCTCTAGAGAAGGGCACTATTTGGTCATTTGGGAAAAAATAGCAAAAAGAGAAAAATACAGCCTAGGCTGCTAAGGCCCTGGTAGTGAACACATCAGAAGGATCATCTACACACAACTCAAGAATACTCTGGCTTATTTCACCCAGGCCTGGATGCCCTCCTTCCCCTCCATCTCCCCAATGCTCTGCTGTCAAAAGATGCAAACAGTAGCTCCAGGGAACAAAGCGAATACATTTAAAACAGTTGCTCAATGAGTAGGAAAGGGGGCTGGGCACACTCTTATTGATTGTGATTAATGACCTCAGCAGTGAAGTTTAACAACACCTTTTCTATGAAATATGTGCTCAGTAGTTGCATTTCATCATTGTTATTCTAAATGCATTTTGATGAAACGCAAGTGTAATAGAAAGCAAGAAATCAGGGGCACGTAGCTCCAGATTGCAGGCTGGATTTCCCCAGGCGCCAAAGGAACCACAGCCCTTCTGTGATTTTATTTCACTGCACTCACTTGTCTGGCTACTCTTGCTTACCCCTTGGGATCTGTCAGGGTTTTATTTACTGTAAGAAAACTACTACCCAACTATTCCAAATTGATTAGGGCTCCTATGAAGCACTCTTTGTTTGCTTTAATAAAGTTCTAATGAGACTGTAAGTGTTTATCTTTTCTAGTAAAGCAAGAGATTTGGGGGTTTGTTTTTATTTTGTTTTGTTTTGTTTTATTGCTTCTGGTTTTGCATCCTGCATCCAACACTAAGAAGAGAAATCATGCAGCAAATGTCAGGGAGAGGAGGGAGTGAGGACCAGCCATCAGTTGAGAGATTTAGCTAATCAATGTGAGGAAACCAGAGTGCATTAAGCTGCGCCCCGGTGGGGGGGGAGGGGAGTGTTACAGACCACTGGGGGAACATGACAGGATTGAATCACCTGACAGTTTATCACTCTTCACCCTCTTGGTGTCCATCTGCTGTACTATCTAGGAGCTTGGTGTTTTGATCCAATCGTGAGAGATGATAATGCGATACTATAACGATTGGTAAGATATTTATACTTTATAAGTCCTAAATGCTGGCCCAGAACTACAGGCTTTGTTTACAGGTACAAGCTAATTATTTAACTGGACTCACCTTATTTTCAATGTAGATTATCAGCTGGTGAGTCAGTCAATTCAGTCAATATTTTTTCAGCAGGTGGCAGAGTCACCATCAACTCTCAACTCTGATTTTCAACCCAGACCAACACAAAGTGGATACAAGAAAAATATCTCCAAAATATTTCTTTATACATTTTTTTCTGTTTAGAATCTTTCTGAACATCATCTTTACTGTGTTTCTTCCCTAACATCACTGGTCTGTGATCTTATCTGTGCTCTTGATGTTATGTAACCCTCACCACTAGTGACCTCCGCAGCTAGTGCACCATTTTAGCCTGAATTTATGTGTATATTTTGTGGTCATCCACTGGCTTCACTCTTCTAGCTCTTCATGAGCTCTATTTTCTCTCCATGAATTGACCTATTTTAGGCTCCATACGAAAGTGGCATTATGCAATACCTGTCCTCTCATCTGGCTTATTTCACTTAAAATAATGTTTCAAGGTTAGCTGGTATGAGCCAAAATTCCACATATATTTCTTCAGGAGATGTTACTCAAACTTTATTAAAAGAAAAATGCCAGGCATGGTGGCTCACGCCTGTAATCCCAGCACTCAGGCGTCTGAGGCAGGAGGATTGGTGTGAGTTCGAGACCAGCCTGAGCTACAAAAGTGAGCTAAGGCCAGTCTCAACTGCACAATGAGACCCTGTCTCAAAACGACAAAAAAAAAAGTTTAAATAAGTTTTTTTTTTTTCAAAGTCCATATTCTTCATCAGATGCATTGCAGTGGGGCAGATTTTTTTAAATTCATTCTATCTATATATATTTGAATTGTTTGTAAATTTTAGCTATTATAAACAATACTTTTATAGACTCTGATACACAAACATTTATTTCATTCCCTCCTTTTAGATGTTTAGACTATATATCTAAAGAGTAGAATTGCTGGATCTTACAATAATTATATGCCAGTAATTACATGTTTGGCATCTTGAAAAAATTTGGTCTTCTAACGGATAAAATATTCCCACTAGCAACTAAATAAGTTTTCCCATCTTCCCACATGCTCACTAACACTACTTTATTTCAAAATTTTTCAAATAATAACCACCCTTATAGATGTTTAGTGATGTACTGTGGTTGTGATTTTTATTTGCATTTTGACAAGTGATGTCAAATCTTTTCAGGTACATCTTCGCAGAAATATTTTAAGTTACTTTTCTAGCTTTTTAAATTGGGTTATCTGTTGTTGTTGTTAGTGCTGTGGAATTGTAAGAATTCTTCACATATTAAAGTTGTTAGTGCCCTGTTGGATATATGATTTGCAAATAATTTCCTCTACTCTGTAGATGATTTTTTTATGCTCTTGCTTGTGGCTTTCAATGTATACTTCAATGTACTTTTCATTTTGATGAAGTTCAATTTATCTGTTTTTATTTTTACATTATATATGATAAATCACTGCCAAATTGAGTACCATAAATATCTTGTCTTTCTACTAGGTTTTCTTTTATGAGATTATAGTTGAAATTTTTGTTTAAGACTTTGATCCATTTCTCGTTAATTTTTTAGTGTTAAAAAGGTCCAATTTTATTCTTTTACTGCGTTTTCCATTGAATGATTTTGGCACTCTCATCTCAGGTTGATTGCATATATGAAGGTTTATTTCTGGAGTCTCTGTTCTATTTATTTGTTATTTACTATTTCATGTACTCAGAAACTGCCTATGCTAGTATTATGCATTATAAAAGAGAAAGAGCCAAAATCGAGATGATTAGGACATCCAAAAGATGCAGAACTACTAGAAGCATAGAAAGAGTGCATCTATTTGCTGAGAAGAATACACTGAACAGGGTCAGCAATTACTTTATAGATTAGAAGCAACAGAGAAGTGACTCTCACTTTAAATAAATATCTTTAATAATCTACCAATTGTCACTAAGCATTCAATCCTTGAAATTAAGTTTGCTTCTTTTCCTATGTTAAGTTTTAACTTTGCTTCAGGGACAATTTTCCAGCAGTAAGTTATTCTTACTCCTTTTTTTGCCACTTACTTGCTATAGTTTTCTTCATCATAAATCTTGTATCGATTTATTATTGATATTTCCAATGCCCCCCAAATTTTCTATATTCACATACGACTTTATTTCCCTTCCCACTGCCAATTTTTTGTCTGTTATATAATCTAAGCTCTTGGAATTATAAAGAAGAAAAAGACAAATTTTACCGTTAATACAACTTGTTTTAAATAGATTTTAAGGTTCCTCAGATTTCCTATAGTGGAAAAATTCTGTTATTCACTGTATTTGTCACTGGCCTGATCAATCAGTCAGACTTGGAAGTGACTGAAATAAATTCTTGTGTAGGTTTCTGCTCAAGATCTTTTGAATCACTCCTAAAACCCTTATCTCGCTTGCTAATAATCAACACTTGCCAATAACTTCAATGCAGTCAATTTTCTCTTGGTGAATACACTCCCAGTAACTGTTAACCCCACATCTTACCATCCACTTTCCAGTGTTTCAGAGAAGCTTCCTCAACATTTCTATGCAAAGCCATTGTTTAAAAGCACAGGTGGCTTGGCCCCCACCACCCAGTGGAGTCTCCACTCTTGAACTGACTTCCTTCCCTTGAATGCACTCTTGATCCAGGCCTGGGTAGAAAGTGTCTCAAGGCAGAGACTGTGTTCCTCTTTGGCACCATTTCATCCATTGTTCTTGGCCCTGGATGTCTCTTGCATTATATAAATATCAAATAATAACAAGACAATGACTGTTCTTTCCTCTAGAGGGAAAGGGATGTTTTCCTCTATTTACTTTCACCTTCCTCTCCTTTCCTTGACATATTTCAACTGAAATTATATATATATATATATATATATATATATATATATAGTATTATTTAATTAAAAATATATAACACAGATAAAAATATCATTTCTATTATGGTAGAAAAACACCGATAACATAACCACTACATGTGCATGTTAAAACTAAATCTAATTGTTTGCACATTATTATCGTCCCTCAAACGATCTTGATTCCTGCTGCATGCTGGCATGCCATTGTGAATGTTGCTTTGAATACTTAGAATAAATTATGAGGAATGAAAAGAAAGTATTAAAAATGAAATGGAATTTGTCCCAACACACCATAGGAGCACTCCAGCCATTCTCACAGGCTTGAGCCTAGGTAATGGCAAGCAGTGAAAGGAAAAATTACAAAGTACAGTATTGATTTTGATCACTATCAAAAAAGGAAAGCAGGTCCAAAATCAGGAAGGAAAATATGAGCACTGTGAAATGCCATGTCTTCCTGCCCATGAGAGATTTATTTATTGAAAATTATATTTCAAAAAAAAGTCTAAGTCAATTAAGCCCCTAGTTATTATGTCACATGTAGCTGCGTTGTAGAATATAGCCATAATTTTGCAGTTATATAAACGAAGCTGTCAAGCACTTGTTATTTTAAAGCTGGAGCCAGGCAACTCCCTTGACAGCCCTGTAGTCCCAGCTCACAGCCTGATTCATGGCTGGCGCTGAGACACAGGAAGTTCATGTCTGCTATAATCTAAACACTGTGAAAATGGAACATAAGAAGCAGTGCAGAAAGGTAAGAATAGGCTAAACCCCATAACTCAGACAAGAACCACACAACATTTTCAAGGAAATAGAAGAGAAAACTTAAGCCTGAAACCTACAGCACCGGCTTATGTACAATTAAGGGGACTTAGGGCTGGCTGCAAAACCTGGAGGTCACGGTTCAAAATAAAATGGGACCCCAGTTAGAAGATCCTTAAACATTTCAAAACAGTGACAAGAGAGCATTCAACTGAATGTGGTGAGGAGTCCTGTGTGACTGCACAGTTGTCAGACCTGGAGGAGCTTTGGAAGCCGCCGAAGAACTGGGCGACAACAAAACGTCACTGCCTACCAAGGAACACTGTCCGTCATCTGTGTGCTCTTATAACAGCGTCATGCATTTGAATGCAAATGTAGACAATCATTTTTTACATTTTAGAATTCATTTTACTGTGTGGTGGTCAGAAAGTGCTCATGGTGAGTATAATTCTTTCCATGCTTTTCTGCTTGGACACAACAATCTGCACTGTGCAACACCAACAATGATAAAATCTTTCCTTATTGTTTACCTAAGGACTATGTCAATGTTTACCCTTCCAATAGCCACTGAGGGAAAATAAATTTTAAAATGTCACTATATACCTATTCAATTGCCTATTTCTTGTTCTATCCTAAGCATAGAAAATCAACGTCTTATTTCTAATAATACAGAAATGTAAATGTAGATATCACGATTTCTCATTTAAGAGGAAATTACACATTGCTCTCTTTATTGCTCTGAATAAACAAAGAAACAGCTTAAATACTTACTTTCCATAAAACACAAGTTTAAGAGTAAAAGTCAAGAGAGAATACAGAGGCAGCAGATTCAGGTACCAAGCTTAAGACTCCAGGAGGCTTCATTTTTCGTGAAAAGGTGAGTTTCTCTTCTGAAGACCAGAGCCTCTCTCTGTGCCCCTCCCCTCCTCAGTTCATTTCTGAGCTCAGGAGTCTCGGTGGAATGGGAACATTATCTGCGACAATGTGCCTGCTTCAGAGCTCTGTCAACATGAAATGGTAGCCATCCTGCTTAAACCAAAGTAATTAAATCTTTCTGGTGTCATAAAAATAAAATAAAATAAAATAAAAATAAAGCCTGCTGCAGGTCAGTGGAATTACAATGAGTAGAGGCAAATTTTTAATTTCACAGTGTAAGTGTTAAATGATTGTCCTCCCAGCCAACTGCCAATCCAGCATGAAAGCTCACCACATTTTAATAATTCGCCTTTTGTTTAGAGTGGAAAGAGCCTTAGAAATAGCACATGTGTTATATTTGGAAAGAAATTTTATGTGCAATTAGGATCCTGAGAACCAGAACATAACCACATTCAGGTTCCCTAATTGGGCCAAGAGGAAACTATCATTTCTGAAATGATTTGGGGGCCTTAACCTTTCTTCAACTTCTCTAAAATACTTGGAATTATTATGACGGGTCTGCTTATTTTCAACACTGCCATTTAACTTTAAAGATGTGAATTTTGTAGATGTGCATCCATGTTTCTATTGTTAGTGATCAGTCTCTTTCATTATATTGTAAGACTGTTGAGAAAAATTGTCATTTCTAAGTGATTCTATGTGACATGTTTTTAAAATTGTTTTTAATGCAACCTTAACAAAATCCTACTCTCTGCCAATACTCAGAGCTAAATTAGTATCAATAGGAAAATTATTTCTGTACAGGCCCGCATAAAAAGCTGAAAACTTAGAAGTCATTTATGAAACAATAATGAAATCCTAGGTTTTTAACTGATGGCCATTGAATGAGTTTATAAACAGTCTCACAATTTTTGCATATCAACATCAAACTAGTGAAATCAAAATATTAAATAAAATAACTCTAAATGAAGTAGAGAAAATCACTTTAGTTTGTTTTAATCAATATTTTATTTCTTGCAAAGCACTGACTGCTGTGTTCAGAATCAATGATTCAATGCAGCCCTTGTAGTTCAATTGACTTTTTGCTCTTAGACATTCTGCATAGCTATTAATGTAAAATGGAATTAAGATAGAGTGCTGTGCAGGCAGACTTGAATAATCTATACATAGTTTATCCTGCACTCTAGGGTATCTGAAAAGACCATGCTGGAGGTGAACGAGCCTGACATCCTCCATATGCTATTGACTTGTTGAATCCCAATACTTTAATCTGAATAAAAATAGCAGTTTCAAAATGACTCACACTGGAGAGGCCCAGCTATATCCAAATCGATAACTCCTTAGAGACAGGAGAATGCACGTGAACCAAACTGGGGGCAGACAGGCAAAGAGCTGCAGAGGTGTCTGTGTTTGTGTGTTTCTGGGGGTACCTCCATACCTCCTGCATAAACATCCATACCATTAGAATTTGTGGAAACTTTATAACTGGAGTCAGAGGAAGACACAGTAAGAATAAGGTGTGGGAGAAATAGTTGAAACCTGGTAAAATGTCGTCCTAAACATGTGGTAGGATTGTTCAGCAGAGCTGTATATTTACTTTCTTTCTTTTTTTTATTTTTAAAGAATGCAAAATAGTGACAGAAAAAAACGGGATTAGAAAGGATACAAGATTTCACTAAACAAAGTAATAGGAATCCAACAATGGCTGCCGCATTATATGAGGCTATCTTCAAATTAGTTGTTCAAATTACCAGATATATACGTGTAAGATTTTCAAGAAAAATACAACTTTCATTTAGCTCATCACTTAGAATAATAGCTGAGGGCTGGCCAAATAGCTCAGTGGATTAAAGTGCCTGCAAGTAGGTGCAGGGGCCAGGGGTTCAATCCCTGGGCCTGCTATGCCAGCCTTGCCTCCTGCACACACTGAGATGGCGATTGAGAATGGGCATGTTGGCATGTGCCAGTAATCCCAGCATTTAGGAGGCTGAAAACAGGAGGATCACAATGAGTCCAATCTACATAGTGAGACCCTTAGACCCTGTACTGAATATAAACGAATAAAGAAATAAATAAATAATAGCTGAGCTAAACACCCATTGTTCATGTATGCTCATTTAATAATTTTTCTTATTTTCAATAAAATTATCTCAAATATAATCAAAGTATCCATCACTTCACTGTACCAGTGTCATACGTTTATGTGGTGATAATAACTAAGAGTAACTCTTACCATATTTGAAAAACTCAAGGTTTTGTTAGTTGTTGTCACCATAGTATACTTTAGCTAGCTCTGTGTATTTATTCGTCCTAAAGAAATGAATCTTTGTACACTGAGCAGCATCTCTTCCACATACTGCTCAATTATTAGTAATCACTATTCTATGAATTTCTTTTATGACTGACTTTTCTATATTTCAGATATAGGTAAGATATAGCACCTATCTTTTTGTGGCTGGCTTATTTCAGTAGCACGATGTCTTGCACCCTTTCTCATGTTGTTCCAAGTGACAGAATGTTCTTTAAAACTGAAAATATTCCATTTTATAGGTTTTCTATATTTTCCTTATTAATTTATTTATTGATGGACATGTAGACTATTTTTACACATTAGCTATTATAACAAATACTGTAACAGATCTAGAGGTAAAGTTATCTCTTTGAAATGCTAATTTTATATCCTTTGAACATATACTTACAAATGAGAAGTTTGGGTGATGAAGAGGGAGAGAATATTTGTAAATTCTATATCCAAAATACATAAAAGAACTTCATGCAAAAAAAAACCCTAACAGCCAAATTTTTAAAGAAAAGCTTACAACATTATAAATACAGCAATCGTCATTAACAATGATGAGACAATAAGAGAGAGCACCTTTGATTTCAAGAAATCGAAAGATACACACAATGGTCATAGCGCTAAGTCTAGTTTACTTTGCTCTATACTCTTGTGGAGCAAATCGTCTTTATTGTGTAGGTGCTCAAAATAAATAAGATCTGAAAAATATGAATGCAATCACATAAACATACACAGAAGTGAACATGTACACACACCCATCTGTATCACGTAAATACTTCCATACAAAAACGTATGCATGTGTTAAATGTAAGAAATGGTGAGCTGCTCTCTAAATTTTATATGAGTGTGTGTGTGTGTGTGTTTGTGTGTGTGTAAAGACACACGATACATGTATATGGTAAATATGTATATATACGATGGCAATTACAGCATTAGTTTTAAAAATCTTAAATCTAGAAGAAACTTTTTTTTTTTCTTTTGTCTTTTTGAGACAGGGTCTCGCTATGCAGTTGAGGCTGGTTCTGAGCTCACTTTTGTAGCCCAGGCTGGTCTCGAACTCACACCAATCCTCCTGCTTCAGCCTCCCGAACGCTAGGATTACAGGCGTGCGCCACCACACCCGGCGCTCTAGAAGAAATTTTACAAAGAATTTTGATGGTTTGATGATATATAATGTCTATAAATGTTGTTCATTAGCTATTTTAAAATGAGAGCATAGACATTATACAAATATGAAAAATATTAGACATCGTCAAACTTAAATGATACAAGGGTAAATTTGTCTATCTACTAATATCGTTTTTTTAAAATGATTACACTAGAATGTTAAATATAAAAAATTATGGTCTAGTGGTTATTGTCATTTTCTCTGTTCTTACAATTTTTCTAATTGTTTTTTCTCCTTAACAATAAGAGACAGCACAATTACTGGTGCATATGCTATAATTAAACCACAACTTAACAATAAATGTAGATGGTGATGTATTTATACTAAAATCACTAATTCATTGTTTAAGTATTGTTGCTTTCTGCAGTTGTGTGATACTGATAGTTCTTTGCTCTAAATTCCAATATTATCTTTTAAAAGAATTTTATATTAGTTATATGATGAAATTTTATCCAATCTAAAGTGCTATCAACTATAAGATACACCATTATTTTATGCTCCACTAGGAAAAAAGAGATCTTGTCCATTAAATTATTCAAATATGCTCTTTTATGTTCACATTTTTGTTAATAATTTTAATTTATGTATTTTGTTAAAAACTCTTGGAATTCTATAAATATTGGGGTTTTTTCTTTATTTTTTTTAACCTCCTAATCTGATTAAAACTTGTTGATAAGCCCGAGTAAAGGACGTAAATTCTAGCTCCTCAGGACGCTAAAGCAAAGGCATTATGTGGACCCAGGAGTCTAAGTCCAGCCTGGGAAATATTATGAAAAAATATTACTGCATCACTTTAAATGAGATATACATACAACACACACACACACATACATGCAGTTGCTGTCTGTGACTTGACACACAATATCAGCCTCCATCCATTAAAACACTGAAGACAATATTGTCTCCTGCATCATCTTCAAACTTCTGATGCCTGTTATTACAGTGTCCGTGTATCTATGTATGTTTTCCACATGTATAAGTACTTTTTTCCAAATGGGGCTTGTAAATCACCAAGCCTACAAGGAAGTTAAAAGAATAGTACAACAAATAACCTTAAACCCTGAAAGACTACACATATTGCACAGAGAGATAATATGATGTATACACATGAGAATCCGTTTTATTTTACTCATGAATATTATCTCAAATTGCATCATTTACCTATAAAAGTCTCATATTTATCCTTCCTTATAGCTGAGTAATACTCTATTACATAAAAATACAAGATAGTTAAGTTAGGTAGGCTTCTAATTTCTATTAGTTCTCTGAAAAATGTTTTTGCTTATATTGTTTGACCAAGTTTTCATGCCTCTATCTTATAACTTCAGTAACTACTTTGAATAAAACAATTAGCAATGGACTAGTTATTCTTACACTGCTACTATCTTGTTTTGAAATTCGGTATCCTTGTTTTTATTTTCTTAAAAAATTAAAAAATAGCCGGGGGTGGTGGCGCACACCTGTAATCCCAGCACTTGGGAGGCTGAGGCAGGAGGATCGCTGCGAGTTTGAGACCAGCCTGGGCTACAAAAGTGAGTTCAAGGCCAGCCTGAAATGCATAGCAAGACCCTGTCTCAAAAAGCCAAAAAAAAAAAAAAAATTTTAAATGATATTCTGCAGCTTTTTGTTCTTATAGCTTAAGTTCTAATGAAGTTGGTTATTACATTTCTGAACTTCGCCCTCCTAATGTGGGAATGCTGCCCACACTGAGTGTGTGTGCATGCATGTATGAAACAGACTTTGATAGAAGTCACAGATCTGTATGGTGCAGTGTCGCATGTGGATTTATATGAAGGATTTCATGTTATTGTATTTCAGTTAAATTTTTCTTTTTTCTTTTCTTTTTTTTTTTTTTTTTTTTTTTTTTTTTTTTTTTTTTTTTTTTTTTTTTTTTTTTTTTTTTTTTTTTTTTTTTTTTTTTTTTTTTTTTTTTTTTTTTTTTTTTTTTTTTTTTTTTTTTTTTTTTTTTTCTTTTTTTGGTACTGGGAACCAAACTCAGGACCTTGTCCTTGCCAGGTAGGCAATTATGCCACTGAGCTATCTCCTCAGCACAGTTAATATTTTTGACAAAATGCTACATTGGTACTGTCATTTATGTCTACTTATTTAATTGTATCATGGGAGGGAGCAAATAATGTCATTTTGTTTCACTGTTCTAGCTAAGTTTAATTACTTGGCAAATCAGATGACTACATTTCCATTTTATTTTTTTAAGGAAGATTTGTTTTATTTTTATTCTTTGTTTTTTTAATTCTATTTATTTTAATGAGACAGACTTAACAATGAGACAGTTTCAAAACAGATTAGTAAAATAATTATAATAATTAATACATTGCATATTGTCTTCATAGTAGTTGTTCAGAGTACAAGATGTAGACATGGTATCTTTTCTAAACACTACTAGCACAAATCTTCTCATTGAACTAAGAGACAATATAGTTAAGACAATGGTCCTAAGAATCTCCAACAGGTTTTTGAAACTAGCAGTTAATTGGTGGAATTCTCACCCTGACTAACCATATATGCTGATACCTGTGAACTAAGCAACTACACTGAGGATAACAATGTGTTCTACTAAAACGATGCTTGGAATACCTATCAATCATTCTGGTCTTCTAAATGTGTACTACTTCTAATATCAATTATTGCTATATTGTCTCTCATGTAAATGTTTTTTTTTTTAAAAAAAAAAAAGGTAATAAAA
>PVJA010005290.1:0-38622 GCA_004027025.1 Myocastor coypus | reverse complement strand
ACAATCTATTATAATATCAATGATTGATGGAAAATGCTGGTTCCATGTTAAGTCAAAGGCATTTGATATTCAGAAAGATAGTGATGTTAAGCTCAAATGCCTATGTTATAGGGTAATAATATCACTAAGCTACATTTCCATTTTAAAGGTAATTATTCCCTTGGCTCATCGGTCTAAAGCACCTGCTTAGGCAAGCTTAGGCAACCTCAGGGACCGCAGTTGGATCCCTGGCACCACATGCTATGCCAGACACATCCCCAGGGCAGGCTAAATCTGGCCATAATATAAAAAAGTTTAATAACTACCTCTAAACAATGCGAAAATACCTTGTCAGTCAGTGGTTCATTTCCCCAATGGTTACCTAATGGTTTTGAGTATTTGTTGGTAACATCTATGCAAAAAATTAGATTAGAAGGTACAAACCACGCTGCATGATTTGACACTGTTGCATTTTTGATCTTATCAAAACAATATATGCACAGTTATCTAATAAGCAAAGCATCATACAAGTTTCAGTAGACTCTACATTGCATATCAACTAAGTTACTGGGAATTTCCAATTGTTAGGTTGACCATCAAGAATATAATCCTGGGGCCCGGCAGGATGGCTCAGTGGTCTAAAGCGCCTGCTTAGGAAAACTTGGGCGGCTGCAGGGACTGCGGTTTGATCCCTGGCACCACATGCTGCACCAGCCCTGCCCTCAGGGCAGGCTGAGCCGGCCATAAAAATAAATAAATAAATAAACAAACAAAAGTTCTGAAACAAGAAAAAAAAAAAAAAAAAAAAGGAATATAATCCTGTTTGCACTTTCCCAGACAATTACAGCTCTGCTATGAACGTCAGGCCACAGCTGTAAATGAAACTTCTCTGTAGAGATGGTGCAATGTAAAACCAAAAAGATGTTCATCTCAGAAAGACTGGAAAGGGCAATTCTGATAGTAGCCAAGTGGTAGTACATAATTTCTGAACATATCAGGTCAATTCACACAAAAAACACATGAGTTAGTGAATTAAAATAAATCAGATAAATCAGTGAATCACTGCACAAGGGACAGCACAGAACGTGTGTTGGAATACTAAAGCAGTTGTTTGATTTAAAAATCACAAACAGGATGCTAATACGAAAATTCAATCATGTAGAGTTAAGCTGTAATGCAGCCTCAGGGTAAATCCCATTGTAGGGATTAGCAAGTACGAAGCAGAGCTCCTGGGAGTGACACATGCAGGGAGGGTAGGGCCTCACACAAGACTGAACAGAACCTGTTAGCAATGGCAGGCTCAGGAAATTTTCGTTGGTTTCTCTGGGAGCTAGAAAGCTGGTATGTATGGTTCTCAAAATTATTATGAGCAGCTCAGAAATGGCTGCGATTTTAGACCCTTGAACTGGCCAGCCACTAACCTAGAAGACTTCCCATAAGTGTGTTACCCTTGGGAAAGAGCCTACTCCCCTAAGGAAATTCCTAGAGAGAACTAACAAGGAAAAGGAACGCTTTAAGCGTGAAGAAAGTTGGGCGCATTAGGACATCACCACATTCCCTCCAATAAATTTCCATAGTACAGGTACAGACACTGTAGTATGAGTTGATGTGAACTTAAAACAAATTTATTGATAATAGACTTCTTTATGGTATGCTGCTTATATGATACCTTCTTTTGGTCAAGTTAATAAAAACATCGAAATTGAAGGTACGTTTTACAATATATTACAATTATTTTTCGTTAGGGCTCCACTAACATAGTACAGTGGTACCTTAACTCACAAACTTAATTCATTTCATGATTCTGGGGAAAGGAGCCACACTTGGGTTTGTGTGGGGAAGATGGCTTCTGTCATGTTCATCCCCCAAGGCAGAATTCGCAAAGGGAAGAAAATTGGGAACAGGTGCATACATGAACCAAGATATCGCTGCATACTATGTGACATCGTATGTATTTAATGGGAAAACATTCATGCTTATTTGTATAATAGTTCATTTTCTTCAAGCTTAGGTTTTTGATATCCTGTTTATTTGGTGGGTTTGTTAAATTTGGTATCATTTACAGAGAAGATTGATAGCTAATACACTGAGGCTTTCTAACCTGTGTTACATATGTTTCAAATACCAAGTTTGCTATAATGCTGGCACGTACTCAGCTACTGTGAGATGACCATCTGCAAGTAAATTAATTAGTATAGGTACAGACAGTTTCAGGTTTTATTTCATTCTGCTAGGGATAATCACGTATTTAATAACATTGTCTCTAAGCATATTATGGGCCACATAAGTTCTACATGTGGATATTAATCAGAAATAAGGAGACAGGCAGAGAGAGACACACACACACACACACACACAGCGAGAGAAAGAGAGAGAGAGAGAGAGAGAGAGAGAGAGAACCATTCAAAGAAGGGGAATAGGGAGAACAAAATTAAAGAGTACATGCAGATGAATATTTTGTAAGCATTTACTCCATGTCAGATGCACATACAATTACTTTACATGTATTATCTTATTAATCACATAAAAACTATTAACCATGCCTTCACTTCATACTTTATGGATGAAGGTATTCAAACTTGCAGAAAGCAGAGCAGTAATAGACAGATATGCAAGACTCATTTTCAGAGCCACAGAGGTGGACAGGTAGGAAATGACACTATATTAAGATAACTATTGACATTTTAGTCCTGCTGGCACAAGAGGAGCCTGGAGAAAAGATCAGAAAATAAAATATGAGAGGCCATTGATGATACATTATGAAGAATCTTTATGTCATGTTAAGGTGTTTGAACTTTAACCTGAAAGAAGAGTGACAAGATTAGGTCTGTAATCTGGGAAGACATGGCAAATGGGTGTGAATTCTTAGCTGTAAGTGATGAGCACTGGAACAAAAGTAGCAGCAGATAGGTGAAAAGAAAGAGCCAGATTTTAAAACTCCCCCTGCAAAGTTACCAGTAGTTGGTGGCTAGTTAGCTAAAGAGGGCAAGTTAGGGACGAAGCCCACCTGGCCTGCAGGTTACTGGGTAAGAAAAGGTAATGGATGAAAAGACTCACTAGATAGCATATTGTGTCTTGAGTTGGTAAGGAAAATGATTACTAAAGCTTTACTACATGACAAACTGTCTTGGTTACATTTCTCTTTTGGCTGCGATAAAATACTTGACACCCAAAATTAAGGAAGGAAAGGTTTATCGAGTTCACAATTCGTGGAAGTGTCAGTCTATTCTCAGCTGCTACATGGCAGAGTGGAGCATGGCAGAAGGCAACAGTTGATGGTGGCAGAAAACAGAAAAGCTGCAAAAGCAAAAAGGGAGGAGCAGGAAGAGCAAGCTTCTTTCTCTCCCCTATGTTGTATGCAAGCTATGGGCCCCTGGGTGAGTGTGGCACTCATACCCATGATCCTAGCACTGCACCATGCTAGCCTGACCCATGACTGCATGAGGTTATGGCGAACACCTAGACCCAATCATAGCACATACTCAGAATAGTAGGCTTTTAATTAAAGTATCAGTAATATGATTCTCAAGATCTTAGGTTGACAAAATAGCGTGAGGGCTGGTGAGATAGCTCAGCAGACAAAGCACATGTTTTGGTAAGCACAGGGACAAGGGTTAAATCTCTTGTCCAGCATGCTGCACTGGCCCAGCTGCTGAGGCAAGCTGAGCCAGAGACACAGTACGGGAGTGCGGAGGCGCACACATGTGATTCCCAGCGCTGGGGGTGCTGAAAACAGGAAGATCACCATGAGTCTGATCTGGGTAGTAAGACCCGCTATCAAATACACAAATGCAAAAAGAGAAAGATTTTTCATCATTTAAATTTGAATTCAGGGTTTCTATTTCTATCATTCAGTCTCTTTCAGTCTCTTCCATGTTCCAGTGTGTTGTAGTTTTTTTTGTTTTTGTTTTTAGTTTTTGGTCTGGAAGTGGGGATTGAACTCAGGCTCTTGTACTTGCCAGGAAAGTGCATATTCTACTGAGCTATCTCTCCAGCCCTATGTTGCACTCTTTATTTCTTTTTTTCTAATATTTTTCTTGTCTCTGATACTTTTTAGTATCAAAGAATATTGACACTTCAAGAAATGTTTTTTGTTGTTGTTGTTGTTGTTGTTTGTTTGTACCTGGAATCAAACTCAGGACCTTGTGCTTGTCAGACAAGCATTTATGCTGCTGAGCTATCACCCTGGCCCAAGACACTTTCTTAATAAAACATCCTTTTGAGTATTAATTATCTGTTAGAGTAAAACATATTACCCAGAAATTAGAAACATGATACAAATAGACATTTATAATCCTAAAGAATTTCTGAAAGTTGTGAAATTGGAAGTATCCTTGCTAAATGGTCTTCTCCAGGATCTTTCATGAGATTACATCAAATATTAATGAGACTACTATCATGTGAAGGCAAAGCCATGGCAAGATTGCCCACTTCTAAGTTGTCTTGCTCAACTGGGTGCATGCTGGAAACTTCATGTCTTTGTAGTGTGAGTCTTTCCATAGGGCTGTCCAACATGGCATTCTTATAACGTTTGTTAACTTATCCCTAGACCAAATGATCACAGAGAGTAGGGGGCATGGAGGAATACCTTTTATAGTCTGGGAATCACACACCATACAAATCAGACACACCATCACTATCAGAACTTTCTGTTCCTTAAAAGTAAGCCATTATGTCTAGTCAGCATGCCAGCAGAAAGTGAATTGAGAATTATAAAATAAAAGTAAAATGTGGGCATACCTCATCATGTAAATAAATACTTTTATTCTGTATATTTACTCATTAAAAGTAATTAAAGTAATACATAAATATCATTAGAATGGAAGTCATCTTCCCATATCATTAACACTGCACAGAACTCAAATGTTCAATAATGTACTATTATCCATTCATGCAACAGTATGTTCCAGAGCAAACCTGTTTGGAAATCAGAGTGAATAGATCAGTAATTAGCCCTAATACTTAACTAGCTGTATGAGCTACATGTTTGACATATTAGACAAACCTGTTTCAATGTGGTGCTACAAATAAAATACCCAGCACATATCAGTGTATTTATTTAGTGTCACGTGTGTTTACTGTTGTGGGGGACAAATGGTTTTGGGAATGGCCCCTTTCAGTGATTAAATATAAATCACAAATATAAACAGTACAACAACTCAAAAACCAGTATTATACTGATATAAATTATTTACATGGAATGATATTCATAGTGCATTAGCTGAACATGATCATATTGTGCTTAGGGTGATTTAATTTTCATAAATATATTTAGGTATCTATTTACATGCATGGATGTGTTTGTCATTTTCCTACTGCTATGCAATAAACTAATACAAACTTAGTGGCTTAAAGCAACACAAATTTATTATCTTACAATTCTAGAGGCTGTAATTCCAAAACATATGTCACTATTAAATGCAACACATTGATAGGGGCTGGGGAGATAGCTCCGAGGCACAAGTGCCTGCGTGGCAAGTGCAAGATCGTGAGTTTGAACCCCGGTCCCACAAAAAAAAAAAAAAAAAAAAAGCAACACATTGGTAAGGCTGCATCACTTCTGAAGATTTTGAGAAAAATCAAATTCCTTTTTGAGAATCCTTTTTTTTTCACTTTTTTATTGAATTTAATAAGTAATAACAATGTGACAGCTTAAAAACACATTAGTAGTACATTGCCAATATTTGATACACTGTATATTATTGTCCTCCTAATAGTTATACAGAGCACAGGATGTAGATGTGATACTTTTTCTAATCTTTATTGGTACAAAAAAATTTCTTTTCATTGAGCCAAGAGAAAGTAGTTGTAGAAATAACCCAATGTTCCATAATTGCAGTGTGTTATTGGCAAAACTGGCAATGATGGAAGCTGTTAATTTAAGCTGTTTGCAGCTCAGCATAAAAATCTAGCTTTACGTTTTATGCCTTGTGGTTAAATTTTTCTGCTCCATGGTTAAGGGCAAGTTAAAGTAAGACCTGTATGACAAAACATGCAACTTTTGTATCTCCCGAGATCAATCAAATCCCCTCAGGATTTACTTTGAAACCATGTACAGTGCTTTGTAGAACTGTTGTCATTGTCAGCCATCTGGATAAGTCATTTTGCTCTCTGTGAAAGCCTGAATATTTTCTCTCTAGGTGACTCTCCTTAGGGTACACTGTACATCTTCAATCTCTTTCCTCTGTGGCCCCATTAATTTCCTTGAACAGAAAATTTTAGAAACCGCTGAGTTATGGAATGTTATAGAACAGGGTTTCTTATGTCCTGAGTCCTCACTGACCTTGAATGGCTAGGGCAAAAATATTGGCTGTCCTTGTAGCCCCTCTTCTCCAATTTTTGGTCAGTAATCTTATATTCTTAACCCTCCAAAAGAAAAATTTCAGTGATCCAAGTTAAGTCTAAGATATCTGATATTTGGAAAGACAGTGATGTTAAGCTCAAGTAACAATTCTTAACTTGTATAACTTTTAGTGGGATTTTGTAGCTTATGCCCCTTCCTTTTGTCCATCAGCAGCAGAATCTGTTCTAATCTTTGTCTCTCTTTGACACTACCTTTTCTGTTTTACCCTTCCGCTTACAAGAACTTAGTGATCACTCTAGGTCCATGAGGCAATACAGAAATTTCCCTTCATCTCATAGTCTCCTAGCAATCGAACCAGAGGAAGTTATTGATATTATGATGAATTATTTAATATATGTATATGTATACATATGTATTAACAATTGTAATCTTTCTGGTCTTAATTTTTCCTTGCAATGTTATATTTGTGTATGTGTGTGTGTGTGTGTGTGTGTGTGTGTGTGTGTGTGTGTGTGTATGGTACGTAAGTATCTATATATTTTTTGAGTTTAATATTAAATATTGTTCTTTAATATTAATTTTCTTATTTTTCTATAATAGGAATTAATAGAATGAAAAAGAATTTGTGAGAATGAAAGAAACCAGCTACATTCTGGGAGAAAGCATTTATGAAAAGTGTAACTGATAAAGATTAGGTACCTAAACTGCATAAAGAACTATTAAAAATCAACAATAAGTAAGCAGCCTAATTTAAAAACTGGGTGAAATATTTGAATAGTTACTTCACAGGAGAAGATGTACCAAGAAGAGATAAGCATCTGGGAAGAAGCAATGCCAGCGGGGAGCTGTAAGTTAATTCAGTGTGGCATAGCACTGTTCACCAAGTCTGCAAGCCTGGGAGCCCCAAACATGGATGCAGAGCAGCAGCAGCTCTTGCTCATTGCTGGTGGGAGTGAAAGATGCTGTAGCACTTTTACAGGACAGTTTGGCACTGAACACCCTGATGCACGGTCCAGCAAATGTGCTCCTTGGTGTTCACATAAATGAGTTTGAAACCTACGTCCACACAAAGCTTGCCTTAGTCATAGTTGCCAAAATTTAAATGCCACATATATCCTTCAATATGTTAAAAGATAAACAATCCAGACAGTGGAATGTTATTCAATGATTTTTAAAAATGAACCATTGAGTTACAGTACCTAGAGGAACCTTATGAGTACATCACTAAATGAAAGAGGTGGATCAGCAAAGCCTCTAGACTGCACGACTCCAATTCTAAGAAATGTTAGAAAAGGCAAGACCATTACAATAGTAAAACAATCATAAATTGCCAAGGAAGGGTCTAGTAGATTGAAAGAGAGGGACAAGAGATAGCACATGAGAAGTTTTAGAGCAGTGGGTCTAGTCACATTGCTGCAACCTTAGACACATGTCATACATTTTTCAAAAGCCATAGAATATAGAACAAAAAGAACAACCCCTAAGGTAAACTATAAAATTAAAAAAAAAAACACCATCATTGCCTCATCGGTTTCATTAAAGGAACCACAATCACTGAAGAAGCTAAGAAGAGGAGAAATTAGAGGGAGAGGAGACAAGATAATAATGAAGGAACAAAGGAACACAGTTACCTTTTGAAAAGTGTATAAATTATTTCCCTTGGCTCATTTCTGCATCATGAACAGTTAATTACAATAATTTAATATCTACAAATGTATTTGGCAGAGATACTATTTTATAAGACAAAAGCAATAGGATTCAAATCAGTGAGTTCTAAAAGAAACTTCAGCAGACTGAGGAGGATATTTTCATGATTCAACAGTAACACACTATTTGCTACCCATTTAATAAAAGGGAATCGCAGCATGTGGTAAATCACAGAGCTCTGGATCCAATCTGAGTTCAACACCTGTTGCATTTCCAGTTCATGATTAGTCTCACTCCACAGTAACCCCTAAGTCTCAGCTTCTACAAATGAGTTGCCTTTGATCTTCAGTATTTAGTCCATTGACAGGGGTGTTCATGTTAAATTTCCTAAGCTTATTATCATTAGGCTCTTTCTAGCAGACTTTTCATCAAGGTGTTTGCCACTCAGGACACTCCTCTTCAAATAAAACATTACATTTTTATTTCCCTGTCCTCAGTAGAAGTAGTTCAGTTCTTTCCTCTATTATTCTTCTCTTTCACAGTATAGGAAACTGCAAATAGTCATACCTTGGAATCGAACCATTTTGAAATTCACCAAATTCATTATTTGACATATTTTGACTCCAAAATCTTGCTTAAATATTTGTGGTTTAGTACTCACTGTACAAGCTAAAACTAGCCCGTGTCAATTGCCTCGTGACTCCCAACCTTCCCAGGCCAAATGTGCTCCATACTCATCATTTTAAGTACTTGCATTCTGCCAGAAACAATTAACTGTGAGTACTGAGGTACTGCTGGGCTTATTTTTGCATTACCATGGTCAGTGTGGAAGCCAACTTTGCCATGGAAGGATTACCATAAGCAAAGCCACCAGGCTCCTTCACAGTCCTCAATAAGGTGCAGAGACAATGACCAAATGGACCCAGCAACACCGTCCTCTACATAAGCTGTGGAAAGTTAGACACTTCCATGATGGGGTGGGGGGGCATGTCTCTTCAGTTACTTAGTGCCTCCAGTCATGTACATTATGTGCAAAGTTTCCACTTCTGATGCCTGGACCCAGCTACAGCCTAAGAGAGCGCTCGCTAACAAAAGCAGCACATGTTCCCAGTGCAGAGCTCAGCTTTCCAGGTGCATCGCACACCCCCTGATTTACACAAAGTCACAGTGGGCCTTATTCCATAAGTGGCATTAGTTGTACTTTCTGTGTTCCACTGAGAAAGAAACTTAAGATGTTTCCGTTTTTCATCCAACAGCCCTGCTTTTGTTACCTTGCCTCACGTATTTCTGAGAGCTTAAATGATTAAGTTCAAGAAAAGAGGGGGTGGGGGATTCTCTCTGGTAACACTTAAGACTCTAGGTGCACAGACAAAAATGTTTTTATCTTAAAGACAGAAGTTACCGGAAACCCAGGAACTAGTAATTGGGATTTCCTTTGACCATCCCACATAAACCTTGTCGGCTTCTGCTAACTACTTTCTCTAATAACAACAGATTTATGCCTTCATCTAAAATACAACTGATTAAGTTTCCATCTCCACATGACTTTTTCAAAACCAGATATTCATCTTATTTTTCTGGAGTGCTCAATAGAGTCTAATAATTCTCAGCAACCTCAGTTGCCAAAGCTGCACCAGAATTTTGATATTTCCATTAATAAAAGATATACACCTGCAGGAGGCACGGATTTGTGATCTCGGGATCCAGAGTTTAGGGGCAAAGGGAAAATGGCTCGCATCTGTACAATGATTAAATGTCTGTTCACAGAGAGGAACTCTAAAGTGTCTCTGCAGATCTAACAAGACCTATTTGGACCTGGAGTTTGCCCCTGCAGGGTGTTTTTGATAGCTTTATCTCTGTCAGGCACTGGGGCTCTATCCAATTCTCACTTGTGAATACACCATGGCAGCTTCAGAGCTGCAGATAGGAAGACTAGGGCTATTCAAAGGGAAACCTGAGGGTCATCAGTCAGAGAACCATTTTACCAAACCTGTACCTGGCCTGACCAAAATGCAAATTTGGGAAACAGGGACAGTGTGAGACAACCAAGCCTAAAAATAGAAGCTGCGAAAAGTGAAGAACAGAAAGTGCTGGAAAGACAACCGGTCATGAACATTCCTAAGAATCAAAAATGAACTCAATGTGTATGCCCGTTGGAAAGACAAAGGAGATGGTGCTACGAAAATATAGGCTTGAACATTTCTTTGGAAAAATGTGAAAAACCTGTAACTCTAGGAAAGTTGCTGTGTCCTTAAGTGCCACTTTACAGGCTGGAGGTGGAGCTCAGTGATACTGAGTTGAACCCTAACATATCTTATGCCTTGGATTCAATTCCCAGAAATGCAAAAGAAAAGACAAAAAGCATTTTTAGCAAAATCTTGCTTATTAATACATTGTGGTCATTAATTACTCTAGTCAGTACATATTTGTTGTGTTCTTTCCATGCATAAGGCACTATGCCAGATACTATAGCACAGAAACAAGAATCTGTTAGGCAACAGTTTTGAGGTTCAACTGGTTTTATTTTTGTCCTTATAAAAACATATGATAGTTATTAATGTTTATTGAAACTATGCTAGAATTACTCTCTAGTAATAACTATTGTTGACCCTCCAGGAAATATATATGAAAACACAAAGTGTCCATTTATAGAAAATCACACATGCACACACACATGCACGCATGCACACATGCACATACACACACACACGTGCATTCACACACATACACACATACACGCAGAGTGTTAGCTGCTAAGCCTGCTCTAATTAGTACAGTAACTGGTGACTTAAACAATACACTTTGTTTCCTCACAGTTCTGGTGCCTGAAGTCTAAGATCGAGGTATTTGGATCTTCACACCAAGAACAAGCAGGCTTGCTCTCCTCTAGGCCTGACTTGTCAGCTTGCCAATGGCTGTCTCTAAGTGTGTCCTCAGATGGTCTCTCCAGTATCTCAGGACTTCTGGTGTGGCTTTATGCGTCCAAATTTGTAAGCATAGCAATCAGATTAGGTCAGGGTGACTCTAGCACCTCACTGTAACTTTGCTGCCTCCTGATGTGTCTGTCCCTCCTGCACAGTCACGCTATGAGCAACTGCAGTTGGAACTCCAGCACATGGGTGGAGGGAAGGGGCACAATTCAGTTTTTTTTCTTATTTACACACCTTGTATTAATTTTCTTTTGTCGCATCCCTTAGAAAAAGAAGATGATACTTATTGTAATGAAGCCCCTTATTTATCTCCTAAGGAGGAGAGAATTTAAGTACTTGATCTATGATAACCAATATGGTCTTACATTTATACTGACTACATACATTCATACATTTTACTTTCATATTTATACCAAGACAGAACTTATTTTTTTATTCATTTTATTCCTGAAAAATCTATAGATTGTTGTTGTGCATATATTTTTGTACTGTATTTTCTAACTGGAATGCAAGGAAGCTATGAACTTTTAACTCAGTGAACACCAGTTATATTTTTATTATTCAAATGATTCAGAAATTTCTGTTGTTTGCTGTAATATCCAAAGAAAAGCTAATCAATAATGACAATACTATTTCAACGTGAATGCTGTAACTTGTTTTTATACTGGTCTTGTACTGGTAGGTCTTAGAGAATAATGTTTATCCATGGAGCTGACCATGACATTATTCTCGCCATTAATAGGAAGTCGCTGGATATAATGTCAGTTCCTGGTTCTGGTAAGATACCTTTTCACATGTTAGAATCTAGTTTGCCATGGATATGGTCTTTTCTTTTTTTTTTACTTTTTATAAGCATAGACATTAAACTATATATGTTTTGTTTTTAGTTTTTCAGAATGTCCAGGAATTTTATTTTTCTGTCTTGCTAGCACTAACCTGACACGTCACATTAGTATACTAGCAAATATTTACTGTGCCTTACATTCCTGGACTAAATAAAAGCTGTTAGGCAGAATTTTCTTTTGTCTTTTATCACTTTCCCTCAAAATATTTATCATAGAATAACTTATCTATAATAATGTAGATATAATTATCTATATAATATAACTTATCTGCTAGACATGTATATATATATATATATATATATATATATATATATATATATGCGCCTCTCTACATATAGCCTATTAAATCACCCACAGTGTTGAATTTCATTGTGTCTTATTTCTTAGACTTATTTTTATTTTTTCATTACTGGTTGGAGCATTCTATTTTTAGACATGTTTTATCTAATTCATATGTGATGATAGTTTGCCATTTTCTGAGGTATCTTTGTAATGTTTAGAAGTGTCGAGCCTCAGGAAATTGAAAAGCTTTCAATATTATCTTAATATCACAGGACTGACATATTCCTTGAGGCTCTATAAGCTCATTGTTAAAGACAGAATTTGGTGTAGTGCTTTACAGTTTCTATGCTATTCAGAAGTACTTTATTTTGTTATTTTACTTTGCGTTGGGGAGAGTCTTTTCTTTTTATAACTCTATCACTGCTGTTTCAGTGAGTTGAGTCTCAGGTTTTTGTTTTGTATTGTTTCATTTTGTTTTTGTTGGTACTGGGTATCAAACTGAGAGCCTTGAGCTTGCCAGACAGGTACTTATGCCGCTGAGCTATCTCCTCAGCCTTGTGTCTCAAATGTACAGCACAAACACAGACCCCAAATTTAGGATTTGCTGTTGATTAATAATAACTATATGATTCCTTATATCAGAAAATGAATTTTCACTTTCCTTGTTTGCTAAATTTTCTAGCTACAGACTTCACCCACCCTATGTATCTCCTTTATAATCACTTTATTTAAAAATAATTTTTTAAGTCACCAAATTGTCATCTCTAGGTTTTGGTGCTAATTGTTAGTATAGAGACCCTTTGCACAAAGAAATTATTCTCCAGAACTTTAATCCAGAGAACAGCAGCAAAGATGTGGGGAGTGGTCCTTCTGGAGGCGAGGCTGGCTGAGGCCGGATGCCCTCAGGAGTGGCACGCTTGGCTCCCCAGCTGCCAAATCCCAAAGGACTTGAGAGTTATTCACTGATAACTCATTGAACCACTGCACACCTGAAGGGCCTTTTCAACTCTGTGTTCCATAAAAAAAGGTTCTGACTCTATTTTGAGCTTTCATTGTGATTTGCCATTAAGTTGCAGCTTTATGGCACAGACTCAGTGTGCCTGTCTTAAACTGGTACTGGCAGAGCTGCCAGTATTCTGTCACTGGTCGCCTGTGAAGCAGGCACATTCCTTTGAAAGGACACAGTGGGAAATACCTCTATCAGTAATTTTTAAAACTGTCTCATAAATTTTGACAATAATGTGTTTTCTCAGTGAAACAGTCTCTGCATGTTTATTAAGTTAATTGTACTATTTGGGTACATAACAGTTATTTTCTTCAACTTGTACCACAAACTCCTTCTTGGCATGTCACATTAGACAGCCCCAGCCAGGCACGGTGGTGCACATATACAATCCCGGCACTGGGGAGGCTAAGGCTGGAAGTTGCTGTTAGTTCAAGGCCAACCTGAACTACAAAGTGAGTTCAAGCCCACCCTGAGCTTGAGGCATAGAAAAACTCTGCCTCGAAAAGGGGAAAATGTCTATTATGTGAAATATTATATTTATCAACCTATTTTATGAAAAAATTAATTATCTTGAAATTTTATAGAACAAAGAGGACATGGAAAGTTTAAATTCATCAAATGGTAGGGTTAGTTTTAAATACAGTGAGAATGATTTCATAATCACCTGTGGTTACAACATTAGTAAAGTAGAAGTGATGTGTATTATGCAATGTCTTAATACATGAATATGATTAATTAATACGGTGAATATTTTAGATTTTTAGTGGTGTATCTCTGCTTATCTTTATTACAGATCTTATCTTTTATCTTATGATAAAATGATTTTCTGTCTCTCAGAGTTAGCAGACTTTTTGCTTAGGTCCTAGCAATTATTCACGGAAAGAGCAAACATGCTCCATTTCTTTGGTGAGAGGTTTGCAAGTAGCCAACTCCAGCATTACTCAGTTCTTGTTTCAGTTTGGCTGCTGCCCTGTAACCCATCTCCAGAAGATGCACCCGCACTCCCGCACCAGAGCAGGTTGCTGTACCGCGTGTCACTATTTCTAGTGATCCTGGGTTTTGTGCTCTCTGAAAACCCCAGAACCTTAGACTGATGCCGAAATGTTCTGTGCCTTCTAAGGCTTTATTAATGTAGCATTTTATTAAATTAAATAACACAAAGTGAGAGACATAGCATATTTAGCTTTAAAGCTATAAAAATAGGGCTCGGCATTTTCCTGACCATATCTTAAATTTGTAGGTTTTCCCGGTTCTCAGATTCTCTTAAGAATGTAGCCTCCATGAATTTTGGAGGTGCTCTGTGCTTCTTTCTTTGTCTTATGGTGCTATTATTGTGTACCTTCTTTTGGTTTCTATTTGTATGGTAAATGTTGGCCCGTCCTACATTTTCCACACTGCTCACTGGAATTCGAAGGCTATATTTTAGCATATGCCTGACCTAGCTTTTTCTATTAATCTTTTTTTATTAGAGTAATATATTCTGTTTACATTTAATAATTGTGTGTTTTTAATTAAAACTTTCGTCTTTTTTCTTATTTAAAAACTCTTACTTATATTCCTATTTTTCTATAGTTATTCATTAGATTATTCAAAATAGTTGGTAGACAGCCATGTATTCAACACCGTTATTCCTGCCCAACTGAGTCATATTTCCCCTAATGGTTTCACTGTGGGTAACATTCATTAAAGGTTTTCTTATAAGACAGTAGTGAGCATTATAAACATTAACATATTTAATACTATAGTAGATAGGTTTAAATGCAGGAGAAAATTGATGCATAAAATTTATAGCCAACCCAAAGTGTAGAATCTTTCAGAATGTAGCCAGAAAGGAATCCAGAAAGCCTGATTCAAAAGCCCTTTGGTTTGAAAGTTTTGTTTTATGCTTTTGTTCCACTACTTTTCACCTTTAAAAATATTTTAACTTATACTTAATAACATTAACAGGGAAACAGGAGCTATGTTTTCACCCTATATCTTCCATCATTTTCTTCTTGAGAGCCCTAGCTTTCCTATAGATTAAACTTGGTTCTTTGTCTTTTCCACCTGATGTCTGGGACACAAGAAAAGACTACAAACACTGTGTCAGTAAATATTTGTTTACTTTTCTTAAGTATCCACTTTCACCTGTATTGCCTTTACTGACTTGCTTGGTTTCTTTCTTGGTATTTTGTGGCGTGTGTGTGTGTGTGTGTGTGTGTGTGTACTGAGTTCAAATTGTCCATTCTTTGTAGTTAACAACTATATTTCTGATTTGTTTGGAGTAGTTCTAATTTTAGAATATATTCCTTGGGTTGAGGATCTTGCTCAGTGGTAGAATGCCTGCCTGGAAAGGGTGAGGTCCTGAGTTCAATTCCTGATGTGAAAAAAAAAGGAAAAGAAAAAAGAATGTATTTCTTATGTAGCATATAACAGCTGTGGCTGTCCAAATGATAGATAAATATAAAGGTTCTCTCTCTGCTTCTGTCACCAGTTAGATCAGCTTGGGTAGGAAAACCAGAACTCTTAATTTTTAAGTGTACATTATGTGCTAACATACAATAAAATTTGGTATATATAACTCTTCCTTTACTGTTCTTTTGTGATATTATGTTAACAACATTATATAATAAAGAGAAAATATTATAAAAAAGACAAAATTCAAACCAAAATTCTTTTTTCTATGGAATAGAAAATTTAAGATGTTTCAGTATTTCTAAACAAAAACATTTGGAAGAAAAATTTAGTAGCACCATGATAATGCCAAAATTCCGTTTTTATTCCAGAAAATATTTGCAATTTTAGGACCATAAAGTCAGAGCCATTTTACAAAAGAAATAAATTATATAGAGAACTACTTATTTTTCAACAACCAGTCAGACTTGAGGAGAGGATGAAGAATATGTATCATAAATTACAATGGATAACTAAGATGAATGACACCTGAAAATGAATAATATCAGTTCTAAAATGATTATAGTAGAAACAATAAATGCTTAGCAATTTGTGTTATGTGGTTACACTATTTATGGTAACATGAAGCCATTACATTGATCTCCTGGAACTAGGAGCTCAGTAGAACACGTGTCTAAGTGTAGCATGTCCCTTTACATTATCTTAGCAGCAATTTCTTAGCTTAGTAAACTTAACCTTCTTACACTATTAATTCATTTATTATATTTTGTTACAGGGCCAGATAGTATATATATTTAAGCTTCGAAAGGAAGGTAGATTTTGTAGCAATTACTTTGCCACTATAGCAGAAAATAAGCAATAATCAAAATGCAAAAAAAAAAAAAAAAGAAAGATGTTGTGCTCCAATAAAACTTTATTTCCAAAACTAGTTAGCAGACCAGATGTAGTCCATAGGGCTAAAACTCATGCCAGTGAAAGGGTGTACCGGTTCTTTGACTTGTCCCATGTTCTATTTTTGTTGTCATTTCCACTTGTGTACCTAGCAAACTACTAAATTATGCAAAACCTATGATAAGAAAGAAGACATCTAGTAACAGTAGGAAAGCAGTGGTGTTAGATTTCTCCTAAATTATTGGGAAATTTTAAAGAACAGACCGGGTCACAATTTCGAGTCAGGAAGATTTGGTAAATATTTAAAACATTTCTTGATATTCAAGAAAAACTAGTACCATGTGAATTATTACTGAAAAAATGCTGGATGAATTATTCTTCATCCACAAACTCTCAGTAAAATATGTGTAATTTCATGAAGTGTTGCACAGTTTTGTTTACTAAAACCCCAATAAGCGTGTCAGTGAGGCTATATAAATATTGATCGCTTACCTATTAACTGTACTATATAACATTAAACAATCCCATGATACACATAAGAGAATATAGAAAAGGGTCCAAATGTTGGATCGCATGGGCCTCAGGACTGGCCTTTGACTCAGCAGCCACGCGGTGCTCAAGATTTTCAGGACGCTCGTTTGTTAGGCGTAACGGTGCCTTCACACGCACAAGCCCGTTCCTCCACCTCCGACTTGTATGGTGCAGCGTGCTACACAGCACCACTATGCTGTTCTGCCAGTTATGCTCCATTCAGGAACAGTGCATCTGAAAAAAAAAAAAAAAAAAAAAACAGTATACTTGGCGATTCTTTTTCTCCTCCATCTCAACCACATGTCATTTATATCATTTGCTCTATATGTCTTACAGATGTAAGAATTCTGTTAGCCAGAACAATTTTTTTTTCTCTCTTTGCAAACACCAGCCCTTTCCAGATCACAGTTTACACATCCTTTTTGGGATCAACACACAGAGAACAGACAGAGAAATGCCTCTGGGATGGAAGAAGAGAGAAGAATTGAGCACACATTATAAAAGTAATTATTCTTTCGCTGTAGAGTACACAAAAAGAAAAGTGAGGCCAAAGAATTAGCAGAAAGGAAATTTGCTGCTACAGTGACCCCGTTGGATACCTGTTGAGACCTTTTGCTTCCTCTATCATTTCCAACTAATCTCAATAAGAAAAGAAAATCTAAAGAGACGGTGGGAAATATGTTAGATCTGTGGATTTTCTTTTTCAGTGTCACTGTAGCTGTTATTCCCTGGCAGCTTAATTGTAACTAATTAGAATCTAGTTAAATACAGACCCAGCACTAAACCCCTCTGCTTGCTTGTGCTCCCTTGGTAGTCCCAGTTTGTGTTTATATCTGCACAAGATGGGAAATCTGAGTTCTATCATCACTTTGAAGCTTACTTTTATTTGTTTTTATTTTAAAATAATTTGCGTGGATTTTCACACTGTAGTAGGGACTGCGTGAAGCACTGTCAGCGCCCACTGCCGGGGGAGGGGGGGCTGCTGTATGGACTGGAGTAGGACCAGCCCGCCACCTACCCCAGCAGCTCTAATTGAGGGATTGCTAGAGGGCATCCATTTGGGCTCTAATTAGGTCACTCCACTCCCAGCTCCTGCAAGTGTGTGTAATTATAAATTAATTTAAAATCCCACTGAGAGAAGAGAAATTCCTTGTAATATGAAAGGGAAGACAAAAGCTGCAGGAAGTATGTCATTTAAAACACTTTTGGGTGTTTCCTTCAAAACTTATTCTCAAACCTCATTTTTCACTTTATTTTCCCAATTTTAGAAGCTTTATATCTCTACATCCAAATCATAGATCACTGTAAAGTGTCAATGCACTTTAAGGTCTTGATGCTTCTTGCAAGGTATTATTTGGGGAAATAAAATGTAGAGAGACCAGCCTTCAGGTGGTGGTCAGACATTAACTCTGTGGGGTCAGGGAGATAGCTGAGTAGAATAAATGCTTGCCTGACAAGCACAAGGTCCTCTGTTCAATCCCCAGTACAGCGGAAAACACACACACACACACTCACACACACACACACACACACACACACACACACACACACACACACACATTAACTCTGTGTGGGTCTCAAGAGAGAAACATTTGAATCCCAGGAGTTTTAGTCTTTTGAGGGCCACATTTGGCCTCTTTAAAGACTCATTTTCTGTTTTCACAACACAGCAGCATACTGTGTGATACAGCAACTGAGACATTAAAAAACCAATCAAGGCAAAACCTGGCTGACAGTATAGATACTGCGCCCTTGTTCTTTTCATCTCTCTGGTTGAGCTTCTGTTCTCTTTGCCTCACATTATCCCAAACCCATGGTTAAGTTGATTAACCTGCTCAATTTCAGAGACATGATACAGGTAAAGACATGCGTGTCTGACAATAGGATAACCTCAGCTCAGCGTCTGAAGCAGTGTTTTGACTTGCAAGACTTCCCATTTCTGTCAGGGAATCAGCGCCTTTTGTGAACTTGGGCGAAAATGTACCAGGTGCAAAAAATCAGCAAGTAAAAGACTTAAACTACATGTGCAAACTTTTCAGTTTCTAAATCCTGAAAAATGTTAGAAAAGATTCTTTATGTGGGGAGGAGGTCATTTTTCCAAGAAGAGTCTGATGAAATCATAATGTCTCCAGAAATGCAAAGTTACATTCAAAAGGTAAATTATCTTATTAGTTTACAAAGACCTTTAGTTTTTCTGGCATTCCACCTGCTGGCTAGCAAGGACTATCATAATGTCCTTCTAAACTGTTTATGCACACCCTCTAGGATTTTCTTTCTTTCTTTCTTTCTTTCTTTCTTTCTTTCTTTCTTTCTTTCTTTCTTTCTTTCTTTCTTTTTCTTTTTCAAATGAAAAAGAAAGGCCCAAGATACTAGATAGTATGCCCAAAGCTCACTTGAGCCACAACTAGCACTCTACTAGGTAAATATAACTCAAGTATGACCAGTCAGATGCCGTAATCCATCACCAGGGAATCTAAAAGGGCAGGAAAGTCTTTGACGAGCATTGCAAGAGCTAACCCACTACCTGCAGCACTAGATTTAGGAGTCTCTTCTAAAATCTGTTCACAACAGATGATTTTGTTTGCCATTCAGGAAGGTATCTCTCTCCATGCACTGTCTAAATATATATTACACACTGCCGGGGAGATAGCTCCGTGGCACAAGTGCCTGCCTGGCAAGTGCAAGGTCGTGAGTTTGAACCCTGGTCCCACCAAAAAATAAAAAATAAATATATATTACACAACAGACAATCCTGTGACTAGAAGTTCATGAATCTGTCTCTGACCAACTAAACCTGGTTCTTAATTTGCATTTATTTGATAACAAAAGGAAAGGAAGAAATGGAGTGCTATTGTAATCATTCATATCATGCATGACTTTTACACCAGGATATCCTATCGTGAAAGTAAGTGGTAAGGAGAGCTTTAAGTATGCATAGAGTAAAAATATTCATAAAACACAAAATTCCATACACCTATATTTTATACTTTCTTTCTATATAGTAATAAACTTTATTTTTCTGGTCACTGAAGATGACATTGCCGACCCGGCAGGATGGCTCAGTGGTCTAAAGCACCTGCTTAGGAAAGCTTAGGCAGCTGCAGGGACTGCGGTTCGATCCCTGGCACCACATGCTGCACCAGCCCTGCCCTCAGGGCAGGCTGAGCCAGCCATAAAAATAAACAAATTAATTAATTAATTAATTAATTAAATTTTTAAAAAGATGACATTGCCAATAATTGCAGATCCACATACAGTACAGTTTGTATTTACAATTTATAATTTACAGTAGCTTTTTAATCTGTAAAAAATATAAGTACAAAAGTTAAGTAAGCAGTGAGGTACTGCTATTTGGGATTTATCATATGTCATAGCTTA
The DNA here is from genome assembly GCA_004027025.1 of Myocastor coypus. Taxonomy (NCBI): domain Eukaryota; kingdom Metazoa; phylum Chordata; class Mammalia; order Rodentia; family Myocastoridae; genus Myocastor; species Myocastor coypus. The sequence goes on along the minus strand of PVJA010005290.1, from coordinate 18,435 downwards.
GAGAATTAGTCTTTAGCAAATATTAAAGAATCAATGTGGGTAATAGTCAATTAAATGCTATCATTCATTAGAAAAATCCACTAAGTTTCACCTCAAAATGTATTGCACAGATCTCTAGAAAAAGAGAGGAAAAAATCACCCTAGAAATAAATAACACAAGCGGATCTTTAAAAAGAGGGATAAGAATGAAAGGAACATTAATTGAGCCCATAAATCAGGTTAAGTTATTCAAATGGTGATAGTGTTTTCTTTTGTCTCCAGTTTTCTTTTGGGAAGAACTTTATGTCTGTCTGTCTGTCTGTCTTTCTTTTAGGACTTCTTGGCCACACAGCCTCTGTAACATGCACCCTGTCACTGCAGCACAAAATCTGACATAGATGGTGAATTAATAAATGACCACTGTTATGATCCAATAAAATTTATTTGCAAGAACACATGACAGGCCAGATTAAGGATGCAGAACGTTGTTTACTAATCCCAACTTTACACTATGGAAATAACAGGTACATTTTCTACTTCTCATCTAGAACACATATGTGAAATTATTTTTCAACACAATAATAATCATTTCACTCACCACCTGATATAGTTCAAATCTTCAATGTTCCCAAAGAGTCAGGTGCTGGAATCTTGGCCTCTATCTGATGGTGTCATTGAAAATCTGGGTTAACTTTAGGAGACAGAGTCTCATGCCATTAAATCAAGGAGATGTGCCCATAAAGATGAGGGGGCCCCACTCCCTTCCTCTTTTTCTTAGTTTCCTGACCATCACAAAGTGAACAGATTTTCCTTTCATGTACTCGCATCATGATGTTCTACCACAGGTCAAAGTAATGGAGCCCAGAAACCATGGACTGAAGTCCTAAAATCTTAAGCCAAAACAATGTTATCCTTTGTTTGAGTATCTCACATATTTAGTCACAGAACAGAAAGCTAATATACCACCTACTTGCAATACAATAATCATGGACTATGTATTTTTTCTCCCTCTTTATGTGTGTGTGTGTGTGTGTGTGTGTGTGTGCATGTGTGTGTCTGTGTGTCTACAGATAAACCCAAAGTTCTAGAAAACTAAACAATGCTGTGTCTTCTGAGCCAATCCTCCATATGTTTGATTTTGTAAGCTTATCTATTTATTTATTTGGTACAGAACCTCTGTACACAGGTTAAACTTGTAGTGATCCTCCTGCCTCAGCCTCGCCAGCATGGCCATCACAGGCATGCACTTCCACACCAAGTTTGGAGGCCAGCACGACACACCCAGGGTTCTAGGGCTGGCATGGTATTTGGTACCAGGGATCAAACCCAGGTCCTTGTGCTTGCCAGGCAGGCATTTAGACTGTGAAGCTATCTCTGCAGCCCTAAGGTTTTTCATTAATGCACCCAGCAAACTCACTGGACATCAAACAGCAAGGTCACTATAGCCATTGTATAGTATCTAGCAATTGTGTCCCTCTTCTCCTCAATACTCCATTCTTTGTACACATCGTTAATATCCAAGCCAAGGTCTAGGATAAATCAAACTAAATAGTCAATTTGAACAAGTGTATTTTACCAAATTATACCTGAAAAAAGGGCAGAGAGGTATAAAATAAATAGTGTATGGCTCAAGTAAAGCTGCTCATTTGTCTCTAATCAACCTCATATTTGGGTATCCACATTCCATGCCCCTATCCATTGGTTAACAATTTAATTATTTAATGAAGGAAGGGCTCAGAGATGGAACAAATTTATTTGACGTATTTCTGCATTATGTCTAAGATGAGTCTTAATGTAAGTAAAATTCTTCCAGATAACTGGAAACATTCACTTATGGTTCTTGAAAAGTACAGTGAAATATTTGTTTCAGAGTGATTGACTCAACAGCTATAGAGTTCTTACAGCTCAGTGCATGAGTAAAACAACCATTTCCAAATGTGAGCTGTTCCAAGTACATAACAATCCTGGATAAATTTGAACAAACTGGCTCCAGTAGTGCATGACTACATTTAGAGTCATAGCTCCCCTCCCACTTCTATCATGTAGAGTGAATGCCATTTTCCAGTGGACACCTAAGAAAGTGTTAATTCATCTTAACACACCATAAAATCCATGAGACAAAGCCACCCGATTTTGCTAAACTACATGATCAATACTCTCAGAGTATGGACAATAACTTTTAAAACACGTATAGGTTATGACAATTTTGTAATGATAGTAATATGTGCCCACACATTGTTGGTGATCTTCTTCCACTGCTCAGCCTTCTGTGTGCCCTGGAATTTTGGACAGTGATTTAATAAGCTGAGATCTGAATGTCTCTATTTCTTGCCTCTTTGCCTAGCTACATTCAAATCACAGAAACCCAACAGGTCTGAAACTTCTGCAAATATACAAGACAGGCAACAAATAAACATTCCTCAGTGTAGTTTGAGTCAGAAGACTTCTGCTCTACAATTCATCCTCCTTGCCTCACACTGACTCCTCTCATCTACCTGGTGAATGAGTTCCCCCACTCTCCCACCAGGCTTCTAGTCCACTCACGACAGACTTAGGTGGTCAGAAGTCATTCACTGGGCAGCTCAGCTGAGTAAATGTGAGGCAGGAAGAGGGAACTTTGTGGCAAAAGGTCCTGGCGCGATCTGCTAGAATCACTACCAAAAATTTTCTTGTCTTCATTTTAATTGTCTAGCCAATGAATAGGTGCCACGACTCATTGTTTTTCTTTGTCTTCTCTAGTCTACACCAGTTTCTTCTGACCCACTACAAATTTCTTTCATTTTCTGAAGGTTCAGTGCCTGGGTTATCTCAGCAACCATGACCTGAGAAAGGCCTTTCACCAAAGCACTCAGGACAAGCTGCAATGATTTTAAAAAATAAAATCACATTGTGCACATGAGCAAGCTGTATTTTATGACTTTGCTCCTCTGCTTCCTTCATAAGGAAATAAATTGACTTATTTTTGTGGTGACTCCTTTGAGCAGTTCATGTTATCTAGGCATATTTCTAAGATTGGTGCTGGTTTTGTAAGAAGGGTTTGTGGACAACGTTGTATGACTGAAAGCAGAAAAAAAGTCAAATGTTATTATTTGTATTGTAAAAATTTGTAAGTAATTACTATTCTACCTATTAACTCCCCTAAGCAATAAAATATTGTGGCCTGTGTTTATCAACACCATGTGGTATTTATGGAGAGTTGCTCTTCCTGAAAATAACACTGTGATAAAAGTTTGCCATACAGAATTACAGCAACAGGAAAGTGAGAAGGGCACCAAGAGCCAGTTTTCTATAGTGTAAAGGGAAGCTTGTTGACTAGTTTATCTCAAAAATATGTCTCTGTGATGTGTGACATGTATTTTCTGAGTTTCTGCCCAATATAGAACTCTGCTTTTAGCTTTGTTGTGAGCTGCATTAAATGAATGTTCAGACATATGAGCTTTTCAACTGAAATAACATAGCTTTGATATCTACATTAAATTCACTTCCTAGAGCCAAAATCTATGAGCAAATAGATACCATTTCTGAATACAGAATTAGAAGGAATTGGAAAATGGGCCAAGAAATTAACTTAATAAGACTGTAAGAGCCAGGCATGGTGGCGCATGCCTGTACTCCCAGCACTCAGGAGGCTGAGAGGCTGAGACAGGAGGATCGATGTGAGTTCAAGACCAGCCTAGGCTGCAAAAGTGAGCTCAAGGCCAGCCTGAACTGCATAAAGAAACCCTGTCTCAAAAGACAACAACAACAACAAAAGACTACAAAAATACAAAGAGGAAAACAAGAGTATATTTTTAACTGCTAACTATCAAGGATGACAGAGAGATGAAAGCTCTGCAGACACCCCAAGATGACTTCTTCATACTATGAATAAAATCATAGACAGTGTAGCACCCTCCAATCCTGGGTCTTTCCTGTCATCTTGTGAGAGCAGGTGACAGCAGAGTGCCATCTCAATTGCTATCAATCACTTATGTGGTCTTGCTTAGAGTGAAGCACCTATCTCAATGGAATAAAGTCAACTTCTTGCATTAACTTTTATTTGTTAACTGATTCCCAGTAAGTCTTGCTCAACTTTTTCTCCTCAGGTCCTACCTTCATACCTCACAATAAATTGGACATCATTGGAGAGACAACTGTTAGAAAATTAATTCAGTATCTGAAACATTAATGACATTACTAGTAAAACTAGTAGAAATTACCACGTTTTGTTTTCTATTTTATGCTTTCAACGACCTACATAAAGCGTCTGAGCAAGTGAAGGAGTAAGGGAGAAGTTAACAACTTTCATGAAATTATCATAAATATATGATCAAAATACTTGCACATAATTTGATAAATGCAAATTTGGATAATTGCGCATTCGAACTTGAATAACAGGATATCTTCAGATGCTACAACATTATCTGGGTCTGTCAATTCCATGTATAACTTAGTCAGATTTGTAATATAAAATTGGTAGTGTGTGGGGTCAAATACAGGAAGACACAATTGATTGTATTATTATTTTCATCCAAACAAATTAAAAAATACCAATAGGTAGTGTAACTATACTTTATATATTAAGAAATCGCACATGGGCTAGGGGGATAGCTCAGTGGTGTAAGTGCCTGCCTGACAAGTAGAAGGACTTGCTGTGCTGGCCACTGAAACTGGGAGTGGTAATGCATGCCTGTAATCCCAGCGTTAGGGAGGCTGAGACAAGAGGATCACCATGAGCCTGTCCTGCATGGAGAGACCCTGTACCAAGCAAATAAATAAATAAATAATTTTTAAAAAGGAACCACACAGTTCTCGCTCAGCCTATGTTACACAAATTGGCATTTGGGGAGGGGAAAAGGAAGAAGCATTAAGCGTGTTAGCTCATTCACCTAAGAACACGAGAGACTCAAGAGAAGGTCAACTATTGAGAGAGCTGGAGGAATTCTACCTGTTAAAGGATCTAGGGCAGAAAAATCCAAGGTTACCTTGAGGATCATGTTTGCCTTGAGAAACATATTCAGCGATTTGGTTACAGGATTGAATGGATGCAAAAGATTCAGATCACTCAGATATTCCTGTTAAAGCCTAAGAGGCCTCATAATACCTCCAGAATACTAGGAATGCAATCAGTGCTTTACTCAACTAAGAGATGACGATGGTAACAAAAGATATGAATCACAGTAGAAAGCAAAAGCCGAAATGTAAGCTTGGCAGTGTAGCATGGGTACAGGGCAGGGAAATATAATTTACCCAGGCTTCTCTGCCAGGAATGAATTGTAACACCAGTCATATAGCTAAGGGTCTTATCTAAGGTCATTTGCAGGGGAGTTATAAAAGATCTTTGGAGCACTGGGGATATAGATTAGTAGTAGAGCACTGGCCTAGCTCTAGCAAAGCCCTAGGTTCATTCCCTAGCACGATCAAAAAGCCACTAAACAAATCTTGGTAAAATAGATTTGAAGAAACTCATCCCTTTTTCTGTTGGAAGGAGAAAATGTTTTGCTCATTGAGTGTGATTAGCCCCATATTTACCAGTAATTTTTTTTTCCTTAGTTTTTGTCAGTGCTAGAGATCTAACCCAGGGCCTCACATGCATGAGGCAAGTGCTCACCTCCAAAGTTCTACTTACTCTTTTTTTCTCCTTTTTTGCCTTTTTTTTCATCACAAAACAGTCCTTGACACTTTTGTGAAGTTAGTTATGGATTATACACAAGAAACTTAGAATAGATATACAGCTACTTTTTCTTAGTTCATCGAGAATAAAGATTTATGCTAGTATTGTTTAGACAAGAGATCATGTCTACATCTTGTTCTCAGAATAACTACTATGAGGACAATGATATACAATGTATTAATTATTGTAAGCACCCTACTTGCCTCTTATTAAACTGTTTCATTGCTAATTTGTCTTTGTTTGCTCATTAAAATGACAACAAAAGAACTCTACTTATTCGAAGATCCCTGGCCCATAGTTCAGATGCCTCAGCCCAGGACTTGGTTCTGCCAGCCTCAGACACTAAGTAATATAGTAATAAAAATAAGAAAATCTCTTCCTTTATGACCTCTTTTAGCTTTCATCGCTATGACAAATACCTGAGAAAAACAACCTTTAAGAAGAAAAATTTTAGCTTGATTCATGGCTTTAAAGGGTCCAGTTGCAGACCTGTTGCGTTTAGGCCACTGATGGAGATCCCGGATGATAACAATGGGGTACACAAGGCAGGGCAAATCCATTTACTCATAACAAAGAACAAAAGGAAACACACACACACACACACACACACACACACACACACACGGGCTGGGATCACACTGCCCATGATGGCACCATGAGCTCAATACCTTCCTCTGGGTGACACCTCATAAAAATCCCAATGCCTCCCAACATTGGTAAATTTTTATGGCTGGGGTTTCCTAGGTTTTTCAGGTTCATCCCTAACTACTGGGTGGAGAGAAGACCTACTATAAATTTACTGGTGTGGTTGTGATGTTCCTTTTTCACCATAGCCACACTGGTAAATTTGGAGCAGATCTCCTTGGAGATCTAACCTCTCCACCCAGACCTTACCTATAGTTGAGTAAGAAGATCGCTCGCTCATGTAATGAAGAAACTTCACTACAATGACCAGGTATCTTCATCTGAAGCTTTTCCCTAATACATGCACTAGAATAATGAATCACACAGTCAGGGGCTCTGTGAAAACATTAATGTTACCTGAGAAGTGTTAAACATTAGACCACTAGGAGCCTTTGCTACCAAAGTATGGGATCTGAGGGACTGGGCAAAAGGCTTGGGGAGGGGCAGGACGTTCTGACTTGAGAAGGAGTGGAGGAGGATTCTTGTTCAGGAGTACAGCGAGCTCCTACATGGAAGAGTGAGTGGTTTATGCATGGAGAGAATTCTTAAGAAAACCTAGCCTATCTTACAATTAAGCCTCTGGCCAAAGCTGATCCTACCGTGTCCTTACTTCCTTCAGCAGGAAGAGCACCTTACTTTACAGCGGCCTTTTCTCCTAGAAAACAGGGATGTGCCTGCTTCCTTTTCCCAGTAAGAAATTCACAGCTTGGTGCAAAGGCTAATTATTTTACTAAGCCTACAAATCCTAACAGTTACTGTGGAGTTAACTTCATGGAGAAATAGAACCATTTAGCTGCAAAAAAATCTATAACCTAGTTTGTGCGCAGCCCCTAGGCAATAAGAGCCCACTGACAATTCCAAGTGGTAGTGTTGACCTTTTTCCTGCAAAGCTTTAGGTAAAGAAGTTTAAAGGCTTCTCTTTTCAGTATTTAGCTATCTTGTGACCCAGAAAACATTCTTACACACACACACACGTACACATGCATGCACACACATATGCACATACACACACACACTCCTTCTGGAACAAGCGTAGCCAATTTCGCTTTGGTGGTCCAGTGAAATCAAGTCCATTATTCAAAAACATGTAAACTCCAACAGCTTTGTAGAGTATTCACAGTACTCAGAAAATCCTGCAAGAGCATTTGGTTCATCTTCCCTACCTTGCAGCCAAAAATTAAAATGTGAGGATGTACATTGACAAGACTGTGACTAACTTAATCAGAGACACCAAGAAATTTCATCATAACCAATATAACTAATGCCAATGCATCAAGCCCTTCCTGGAATTACAAGTCCTGCCCAATGAAATGGAAACTCAAACAACACTATGCAGGTTTGAGCAAGAGTCCAACTTCCTGGACTCTAATCTTGGCTCTGTCACATCCTTCCTACCCATGGATAAGTTCCTTTATCTGTAGAGAAGTGGGGATATTAGCACTCACCTGAGGGAACTGTATTATGATTAAATAACATAATAGTAACTAGACTGGTTTGATGTCTTTAGCACTATTCTAAATGCTCCATCAGTACTAACATAATTTGCAGAGCAAATTTTGCGTAGGTACTGCTGTTCTTTGACAGATGAGACAGGCGAAAAGCTTATGAAAGCCTGAGGTCTGCAGTAAGTGATCAATATACCTTAGTGTTTTACATCATCATCAGAAAACTGTTTGAGTAGATTGGTTTTACCTTGTTTCTTCCATCCCAGAACAGCTGAAAAGCTCAGAAAATAAAACATTTTTAAAAATCTCATTTACACAAGAATAATAATGAAACTACTCTCAAAGAAAACTGCCCACAGCCTCCCAAAGCCAAAAGAAAATAATAGTGGCATTAACAGTTCTTTGAATTCATATCCATGAATTATACCCTCGATTAAGAATACAAATAAAGAAGGAAATTTTTTCCCACTCACAATGAAAAGATATCACAGGAATTTCAATGTTTTCACAGCATTAAAATTCACTAGATAGTTGACATTCTTTTGGTTTTTTAGACATGGTCTTGGGACCCTTAATAGTTCCTTAAGGAAGCATCACAAACCCAGTGAGGCTCCATGTATGGTCACAAGCTCCTTCCTCCCTCAAGCCCTCAGGATGTATCTACCACAGCTGTGGGCTTCTCACTCTGAAGGGACTGAGACAAGGCAGACAGAGCTGATAGGGCTTCCAAATACCATCTCTACTGGCTTTCATTCTTGCATATGGGGCTGTAGCCCAAAATGCTCAAGGATTAGAGATATAATTTCACAGCCATTGTAAGCCAGGATATAACAAAGACTGAGGGTCAATACATCATCATTTGCTTGACATGACACTATCAAAAGAGAAGATGCTAGGGTCAAATGAGACAGTCACTTCTTAGGGAATTTTTCCTTTGCCCATTCAAGCTGTCAGACAGTCTTATTGGAGAATTTCACAAAATCCAAAACTCAGTTTTTGTAAGAAAACAACTGAACTTCCCAACAAATGGATAAGTGCTGCTTTGAGTGGGTGGGTGGACCTTAAACATGATCGGAATCCCAGACAAAGAAAGATGAGAGGGTTGGAGTGAATGACACCACCCAGCCAAGCCCCAGATGGCATCTGTTTCCAAATACTTATCCCTACCTACCATATAATGACTTATGCTAGAAAAAAGCAGCTAAATTTTGTTTTTCTAAGACCGATCAATTTCAAAGTTTGTTTTCACAACGAAGAAACAATGAAAATGTATTGAACAGTCTGCAGAGTACAAAAACAGGATTCTTCCAAGACATAGAAGTTGCATGATAATACATTGCTTACATTTACTGAACACCTATTCTCCAGGGAAACTGTTCAATATTTCACATGTGTTGTCTCTTTCATGCCTTTAAGCAAAACATAAAACTATTATGTGTGAGGATCTAAAGGGTGTTGTTTACAATCACAGAACAACAAAAACATGGCACCATGAGAGTGTAAGGTCTTCTCACAGTGATCCCAACAGGTGCATTGTCTCCTCTCTGCTCACTGGTTCAGGCCCACGACACACATAGGCTGGATACGGTGTGACTGTCCAGGGACTGACAGAGAAGCAGTATTGTTTAACGTTTGAAAGTGGAAAAAGGCCTGTCGAGTACACTGCTGCAAAATTTTCGATTTCAGACAATATGGATACTTTCTTGTGAAAGTTGGGGAAGCCAAACCAGTTGGTAGGTAATAGAGGAACTGAAAAGTTAGTTATTCAGTTATGCAGCAAACACTGGAGTGGGATCTTAACACTTCTGATTCAGAAAGGGAGTGGGATGTCAGAAATTGAAACTTAAATAAATATTCTCAATTTGAATGTCTTTTGTTAATTTCAGAAAAGAGCACTGAGTGTCACAAGCCAGCACCACTTCCTAACTGAGCAACAACACAGAAGCTTCACTGCTCACCATGGAAATCCTGGATAATTCATGAGTACCATGACTTCTTATATATCATTCGCCACTTTCTATCTTTAGATTTCTTTTAAAAAACTGATAAAAATATTTTTTCAGATGAGAATGAGATTGACAGAGAAGTCTTCAATTTTATGTACAGTGTTTCTAAGAAACCACAGAACAGTTTGAATTAACCCATGTATATCACGCGGTCCATGTAACCGAGATGGCAGTGTCATTCATTACCTTGATCCTCAGGAAAGTGGAAGCAGCCTGGCCTGAGCAACTCCTTACAGCTCCCCTCAAACAAGACTTATAGTACTGTGAGCATTGAGGGAAGCACAAATCGTGATGCCTCCTGTGATAAAAGAAAAGAAAAGAAAAAAAAAAAAAAAAAAAAAAAAAAGAGGAAAAAAAAAAAAAAAAAAAAAAAAAAAAAAAAAAAAAAAAAAAAAAAAAAAAAAAAAAAAAAAAAAAAAAAAAAAAAAAAAAAAAAAAAAAAAAAAAAAAAAAAAAAAAAAAAAAAAAAAAAAAAACCCTGGGGTTATAATCTGAATTGTCCTAAAAGCAAATTTAAGACAAATCATAAATATTTTGAAGGAAAAGCAACAGATGAAAGGTAAAAAAATAGAAAGAGAGCATTATTGATTGGAATGAATTCAAGGAATACAAATCAAAGGAAAAGTTTTAATGTTGGACAAAAGATGTGTTTGATGACTGTTTTCAGCATCACCTTGAAAACTAATATAAAATTAGGGATTGGTGGGCTAGGGATGTAGCTCAGTACCATAAGCACCTTCCTGGCAATTACAAGGTCCTGAGTTTGATCCCCAGTACCACAAAAGAAAAGAAAGAAAAAGTAAAGGGAATGGCAACTAAAACGCTAACTTTCAGGTATGAAATATAAATCTTCTTTTGGCAAGTGGAGGTGGCAAAACTAAAGAAAAGTTGCTTTCCTCATAAAGCATTTTCAAGTAACAAAGTTTTGAAGGCCAAAGAAAAAGTCTTTTCTGAAACTTTTGGCCCTCAGGAAAATTAAGTCATAATTGAGCTCTTCTACCATACTCATGATGATTTTATCTATTAATATATGTTGACTGAAAATATTTATTTTTCTTATTTTATAAAAATTTCAAGGCCAGCAAGATAGCTCAGGGTACTGAGTACCTGTTTAGGCAAGCACAGGGACAGGGGTTTAATGCCTGGTGCCACATGCCTTGCCAGTCCCATGCACAGGTGCACAGAACCTGCGACCAAGTCCAGGCATGATGGCACACATCTGTGACCACAGTGCTTGGGAGGCTGAAAACAGGAGGATCACTGTAACCCCCAGCTGCATAGTATGACCCTGTACCAAATACATAAATGAAAATAAGTAAATAAAATAAAATAGAATTGCAAAAAAAATCTGGACAAATGTGTTTCTTGAGTCAGATTTGGTTTGTTTACCAGATATATTCTGAAAGCTAAATGTCTTGTATCAAAGATAGTTAACATATGCTTCAACTATAATGTAAGAAAGACAAACTGAATGAGGAAATTTTACTTTGGGGATTATGAATCACTGGAGATTCTCAGTTGGCTATCTGTTAAAGCATCTGAGTAAACCAAAACTCTTTCATGAGTGAAAAGCCTGCAGTGAGGCTCTGTGGTTGAGACCAGTGAGCATATCAGAGAACCTGTGGTGAAGACCCCACCAGTGGGCTGGGCAGCAGTGACTCAAAGGCTGCAGTTGTTGATTTCCTCAACAGTACCTTCAAAACACCAAAGACTGCAAAACTCAGATGCCCTCAGGGAGACATGTGTTAGTGAGCCTGAGGAAGTATGCAGTTGTGCCTGGCTAGCTCTGTTTACTTTCTTCTGGAGGAGCTGAATTTTGTCCTCAGGCGACCTGTTAGTGACCCCTGCATTCCACCATGTCCCTTGCCTGGCAACACTTAGGGCATCACTCCTTAATTTTTGACTGAGCTTAGAGAATATCAGGAAATGTTTGTCACTTGTGTTTTCTATTATATGAGTCAAAGTTCTCAAAACATGTGACTGCAAGATGGAACACTCAGTCTTGGCATTGACTTATTACTCACAACTAGCCTTGAATATAAATATGCAATTTTGTGAAATTGCACACAAAATTTTCATTGGCATACACATCTTTATGGATATTTACAGGAACCTAATTCAGCTCAGTCATGCTTATATATGATCCAACAAGAAAGTGCAGTCGATGTAACTGTCTTTCTGAAACTAAATAATTTGGAATGGTATTCCAGTGAAGGAAATGCTACTGTACTTTTTGAGTGGGCTGTGAAATGTCTGTAATATTTTAAACTCCAGGCCCCTTCTATGACATGTTCACTTGTGTGACCCATGGGAGCTCCTTTTTTCCTTTGCTGTTACAGTCCTCTGGAGGGGTGTCCGAGAATGAGGCAGGACTCCACAGAGACCCAGGGGACTGCGATGGGGGAGAGACAGTGCAGAGTCAGGCTAGACACAAGCATATTTCTAGCAGAATGGAATCAGAAGAGGGAAGCAAGGTGCTAAAGGATAATGCCGTCCAGAGAGAGAGAGAGAGAGAGAGAGAATGCAGGAGCCGGGAGGTAGTCTCTGTGTTGTCACTAGTCATTATCACTTCCAGATAATCACAGCATTATCAAGATGACAATATGTGTTACAAACATTTGTGATCACAAAAGGAAAGCAAGAGGAGGGTGGTGGAGGATGAAAGGGAGGCAGTGGCGTGGAAACTCAGTGGGACTTTAGAACTCTCGATAGAGTTACCTAGCTTACTCATACCATGTGAATTGATTAGGACAGGGGTGCCTTATAGTAGGCAGAGCATTTTTAAATATTTTTCTCAATATTAGAAATATTGTGTTTCCTTCAGTAAAGACACAATATAGCATATTGTTATATTTACTGATGCATCTAGCATATCTGATGAAATACTGATTGTTCATATAAAATACAGTTCTCTGTATTTCTCCAGTTTCATTCACATTTGAGAGATCCATGTTTTCCAATATGCAGAATATAAATTCATATGATTAAAGTGTCACTGAGTTACAATAAGCCCAAGAAAATCGTGAGCAAGTTACAGTTCCAAGAATAAAATATAAAATTGTTAGAGAACTTTCTGCTTAATGTTAATACAAAAATCTTTATAGATATAAGCACAGATTGTTACCAGTGTTGTAAATAGATCTATCTTTTCTGGAGCACAATGTGGTTGTATAGAGATTTTAGCAAAATGTTCACAGACTTCAAAAATCATTTATGGCTAGTCATATAAGTAAGATCGCCTAAAAAGAGAATGTAAAAGAGAGGAGAGGAGCACGTGGTGCGGATCCCAGCTCGAGGCAGTGAAGAATGGCCCAGAAAGAGACGCAGAAGCAAGGCAATGAGTTGGGAGAACGGGAACCGAGCTGTATTACAAAAGATGAATGAGGCAGTGGTTTAAAGAAGAAGACACATGTATAAAATTGCATGCCTCTTTTTAAAATGATAAGGGAGAATCTCCTATAGTCTAAGGGACATAGAAGTTATTAGTAATCTTTGCAAGAGCTAGACAGAAAATGGCTCAGTCGTAAGCTCATGTGGTAGATTCCAAGTGTCGCTCCAAAGTCTCTCTTTGGGAATAAAGGGTGCATTACTTTAATGGCTCAGAAGGCTCCCCTTTAGGTGACCTGTAGGTTCCAGACCCTCTGGGGTTTACCCAAAGTCACATTGCCATTTCTGTGAAGGCCTCTATCCAGGGACCAACTGCTCAGAATGTGAGCTCCGCAATGGGCAGCAGCTGTGAAGATCCAGCCCATCGCCAGAATCCGCATTCAGACCTGTTGAGGCCTCCACAGCAACTGCACTGGAGTTCAGCTCCTCCTTCTGCCTCTCGCCATCCCTTTCCCCTGCACGTGTTGCTTCCGAGGGCCCTCTGTGTTCCACATGCTACGTGCAAATTTCTACTTGAGCATCTGCTTCCCATGCAGCTCACACTAAAGCAGAAGGCAACTTTTCTCTGCAGTAGAAGGAAGAAAATTGAAATAATGATTGAAGACTACGTTTTCAAGCTTTTGGTAATTGGGCAAAATGAAAGAATGGTAACAGGATTTCCTACTTTTATTAGAAAGGCATTTCTATTTCGTGAAGTAGGCACACTAAGAAACATTTCCTTTTTGTATAAAATATCTAAAAGTGGCTGGCACTCTTATAATCTAGACAATGTGCCTTCCCTGGAGCACTCATTGCAAGACTTATCAATGGAAACTTTGAGAGATCCAGAAGGCGTTGAAACTCCCGCCATGTCCCATGGTGAGCACACTCACCAAGAGATAAAGATCAAAAATCTTCTGCAACTTCTATAACTCCCTGCCATCCCGTAGAAACCAGTATTAAATTGAATGAAGCTGTTGGCTGAGGAAACAAACAGCAGATAGTTAAACATATTCTCAATTACTTGAAAAAATAGAAGCTGTATCATTTCCTTCACCAAAAGCTACCATTACATCACCTCCACTATACCCAAAAAATGGGACCATTCCTATATAAATACCAAAACCCTCAGTACACCAAGGGGATAAAAAGTACCCATGACATCAAATGTATGAAATGTGTTCAGAAGCCAAGGCCAAGATGATGTGAGGAATCCTAAAGAGCCCTCACCTGGGCTTTTGTAATGAGGTTGCCCTTTCTAAACAGAACAAGGAGGGGAAACCCATTCCTATATTCATGGAATTAAACTCACCTTTCTGCCCTTCCTCTGAAAGACTGTTTCGTTGGGATTAATAGATATCCCATTCCACTATTCTATCTGTGAAAACTGCCAAAAGATAACATATAAAGATGATCATAGCATTCAGTGGGCAATAGCCGCCAAGCAGAATTTCATTGTCCTTAGTGTGCATAAAATTCAGACCATCTCTGCTGTAAGAACACCACTGCTACAGTTTCAGTATTGAATAATCTCCCCTCCCAAGGTCCCTTGTAAAAGCCTTGTTACGCAGGCTAATGCTATGCAGAACTGTGAGATCTTTAAGATTTTGGCCTATGGCTCGTCACTGGGGATATGCCCTCGAAGAGAATTATTTGACTTCCTCCTGCTCTTCTTTTTCTTTGCTTCTTGAGCTTTTTTGCTCTGCCACATCAGAGGGAAAAGGGAACAAGTCTAGTGAGTATTTTGGTGAGTTCTAGCAGCTGCATGATGTGTCACCTCACCCTACAAAGCAAGGGGGCCAACTAGTCATGGGCTGGGGCCACTGCCACTGTGAGCCAAAATGAACTTCAATACTTCAATAAACTTGATTTTCTTGAGTATTTTTCATAGTAATGGAGATGTAAGTGACACTGAATTGAGCCTTCTCCAAAAACTGAGCTGGGTGGGTCAGTTTAGCACCACTGATCTTGGAAGCAGCATTTGTTATTATCAACCTTGAGTCAATTGGTGGTAGCCAGACAGCTGGGTGACACATGGTGATATTTCTCTCAGAGGAGCCAAATGGGCCTTTAGACCCATTAAATATCTTCCTTGAGATAGCCAGCGAGAAGATATATGGGAAACTCCTGGAGAACGTGAGCGAACCAGCTGACCAGAGAGATACAGTGCTCTGATGTCATGCTGCTCTAATCTGCGGACAGATTACTTAGAAAGCCAAGCTGCTATACTACCAGAACAAACTGAAGTTCGGTGAGACATACTTGAGCTTTCTGAGCTTCCAGCAGAAATGTGAAGCCTCACTGTGCCAGCCCATGCTCATATTTATCGCATATTTGTGGCGCATGGCTTGAGCTGTGTGGTTACTGCTCTAAAGTATGTCTTTTATCACTGTTCTGTCAGACTTCTTACTGTAAATGAAGAGTTATAATGTCTCCCCTGAGACTGCCACATTTTACTGATGAAAATTTGTCTTTCAATATGGTGCTCTTTGTGTCCATGTTTTGAAATTGTTGAGAAAACTATACTAACAATATTAACATTAAAAGACTGATAGACTTTTATTCTTCAGTATATATGAAGAATTTTTTAAAATATATTTGGTACAGGGTCTCACTACACAGCTCAACTTGTAGTGATCCTGTTGTTTTTGGCTTCCTGGCACTGGGCTTACAGGCATGTTTCACCACGGCCAGATTCGATCACCAGCTCAACGCACCTGGGGTCAGGATTGGCATGTCATTTGGTGCCAGGATCAAACCCTGGTCCCTATCCCTGCAAATCAGGTGCTTAGTCCACTGAGCTATCTCACTAGCCCTATACATGAAGAATTTACTCCTTACCTTCAAAAAACAAACTAACTAACTAACTAATTTAATGGAACTGTTAAAATCCATTCAAACCCCAAGCCTGGTGTGAGAGTGGAACCTTCAGCATGCTCCACACACTCATGCACCAGATCCCTACCCTTCCAGACCCTAGGCCCAGCAGTGTGTGTGGGAACTTTGCCTCCTTGTGGCAACCAGAACTTCCCCATCTGCTGTGACCAGAACTTCCCCAACCAGACCCCAGACCCACCACCCCCTATGGAACCCTGCAACAAAACTTCCAGCAGAGAGGCTGGAGACCAGAACCACTCAGCTAATCTAGACAAGTTCAAACTTGGTAGATTCAGACCCAGTAAGCTGAAATATTTTTTGCTAGATTCAGATCTAAGAAAGTGTCTTCACTCTTTTTCTCTCGATTTACAGAGGAGGCAACAGGTAACTGGGTGAACTAGTCTGCATGGAAGACCCCAGGTACAGCAAGGAGAGCAGATCAGACAGAATGTAGGAGAAATAATTCAGTACAAGTTTCTAATTTAATATCTGCTTAGTTACACAGATATAATGTTTGCTCATACTGTTTAAAATACAAACCAATTAGTTAAAAAAGTTTGTCAAGTGCTAATCATTACTACTCAATATTAGTGTTTATAAATGTAGTTCTGTAAATACAAAACTATAACTGCTTTAACTATACAATCTCTCTTCTGGAAAAAAATTTCAATAACTGCTCCGGGTGTAAGTGCTCTGCACCAAAGGTCAGAGGACAGTGCTAGACAAAATGACCAAGAGAAGGAGTAAGATACAATCTCAAGCCCTGAGACCACCCAGAACAAAGGCAGGAGACACTATCATAGAAGAAAATGGGAACTGCACAGCTGAAATCTCTGAATTAATAGCATCTGACATAAAGAAACAAATGCAAAAATGTATAGTGGAAATCAAATTAGCAATAACCTTTGAAGTAAAAAAAAAATTCTGAATTAATAATGTGTGAAGTAAAGTAACAACTGTAGAAAGGTAGAGAAAAAATCAGGTCAGAAATAATCTCTGAAGTAAAAAAAGAAAGGATAACTATACCGAAAGAATTAATAACTGCTCCTAATGAAGACACTGATAAAAAAGAGTAGAAAATGATAGAATCCTTGAATGAGTAATATAGAAAAGAAATAGATCACATAAAGAAGACTCAAAGAGATACACAGGAACTTAAAATTTCAATCGGAAGCTAGCAAAACTGTTTGAATGAAAGTGAAGAAAGAGTTTCACATTTTGAAGACACCATTGCAGCTAGTGAAAAGATAAGAAAGGATCTCTTAAAAACAACTAGGATACAGGAAAAATTCAAACCTGGAAAACAGTGCAAAGAAAAACAACATAAGACTAACAGGCATCAATGAGAAAGGAGTCAACACAAATGATATAAAAAGAATATGGGCAGAAGTAATAGCAGAAAACTTTCCAAATATGGGAATCAGTCTGGCATTCATTTAATTGGGGCATATAGAACTCCAAATAACATCAACCCAATTAAAACTACACCCAGATATATAATAGTCAAGATTCCAGAAATTCAGCACAAGAACAATATACTAAAAGCCACCAGAGAAAAGAAACCGATTACATAGAAAGGAAAACTCATCAGAATAATGGCATATTTCTCTTCAAAAACGATCAAGTCAAGAAGAGGATGGAGCAGAGTACTTCAAGTACCCCATGAAAACAAATTCCAAAGCAGACTGCTAACTCTGCAAAACTCTCTTTCAAGTTTGATGGAGAAGTGAAATACTTCCATAACAAAGAACAACTAATGAATTTCATCATAGCAAAGCCAAACCTACACTGAGTACTAAAAATTATTCTAGACAGGGACCAAAATGACTGGAACTCCACAAATGAAACTGAAAATAATCCACTAAATTGAGGAAACAACTGAACACAGGAGAAAAACAGGTAAACAATAGCAGATACATAACATGTGAATCATGAATAAATATATCTCAATTACAACCATCAATGTAAATGGTTTCAATTCACCAATTAAAGAAGTGGAGTGGCACAGTGGATTAGGAAGCAAAACCCAACAATATGCTCTATACAAAAAAAAAAAAAAAAAACACTTAACTTATAAAGAAATTTCATTGTACTGTAGTCAGACAATATACATGGGACAATTTCTCTTTCCTTGCATGTATTTAGCTAACATGTGGTCTATTTTAGAACATGTTCTGTGTGCAGCTGAAAACAGAATGCAGAAAAATGAATATCCTAATGCTGCACCTCATATGTCTAGAAAAGGAAGAGCATACCAAACCCCAAAGACCGAAGGAAATTATAAACATTAGAGCAGAAATTAACTCAATTGAGATGAAGAAAACAACACAGAGAATTAATGAATCAAAAACTGGCTCTTTGAAAGATTAGATAAGAACAGAAGGATCCCACTAAATACAGAAACCAACTAAAAATAGGAGGAAAA
>PVJA010005289.1:49425-80233 GCA_004027025.1 Myocastor coypus | reverse complement strand
TCTTTCGGAATTTTGCTCGTGCCCAGAGACTTTGCCTAAGACTGAGATTAAGCATGGTGGACTGATTAGTCTTTCAAGAGACATTTCAAAGCAGCAAACTATTGGGGCGGTGGCATGGTTGTTATTGGTTGCTTTTAGCCAGATTTATGTTGAAAATCAAGAGAAAAGAGCCAAGCAGGATGATTTAAAATGTGAGTTTTTCCAGAAAGGAAACACCAGGAGAGCTGTGGACTACAAAGATGGAGCTGAGAGGCTCTCCATTGCTGGGAAGGAACCAGCGAGTCTAAAAGATAGCCTGAGGGCATCACAAGAGGCGGCAGCTCTCTGTGCTCTGCAGCCCCAGAATTGCAAAGGAGAGAGGCTTTGCCTTGAGAAGAAGGCCACAGAGACCCAAGTACCAGAATGGCGGCAGCGGCCAAACCAGGTTCCAAAATGGCGCCGGCATGGAGAATTTGTTCCTAGGAATCAAGGTCAGAGTGTTCATCAATCCAGGCACTCCACCCCTACAAGCAAGAGAGAAGGTAGCTTGGCTACTGCTCCAGCTGGCAGCAGACCCTGCCATCATCCACGTGGCATTGGTTTTAGGTGCATTCAGAATGCAAGAGCTGTTAGTTTAAGAAGGCTTCCGCCTCGATTTCAGAAGAAGGCCTGGGAGGCCAGGCAGTGTGCTCCTGAGAGGGCAGTGTGTGAAGCAGAGAGTGAGAAGCCAATTCAGTGGAAACCCCAGAAGTTTGGAAAAGCCAAGAGTGTGGATCGTGCTAAGAGGGAGCAAAGCCAGCCTAAGAGAGAAGCCATGGGAATTATCATCAAGAGTGCTGTAAGAGCGGAGTTGCATGATGTTCACAACTCAGTGCAGACTGCTTTGGATGCTCCAGTTGGAACTGGGATTTGATGTTTACCCTGCTGCATTCTGGACATGTGTTGGTCCCAATGTTTTGTATTACCCTGTTGTTTGCAACTTTTGGAATTGTAATGTTTATCTTATGCCTTTGAATGTTGGATATGTTTGACTCTTCTATTGTACAGGGGCTCACAGATGAAAATTTGCCTTGGATGTTCGAGGAAACGTGGGACTTGGACTTTTCAGCAATGCTGAAACTATTGGGACTTTGGCAACTCTTCCAGATGGACTAAAATGTCTTTTGTAAAAAGGGATATGTATGAGACTTTGGGGGTCCAGGGGCGGAATGTTATGGTTTATGTCTAGTTGTACCCCCAAAGCCTCATGGAGTCACTGGGCGGGGACTTCTAGAGTTTGAGACTTGATCCATGATCCCTGGGATTATGGATTTTAGTACTGATGGGATTATGGGTGGAAGTACTTCTGGGATTATGGGTGTAGCCTAGGGCGGGAGCTAAGGCGGAGAGCCTGAATGTAATATAAAGAGAGACAGAGAGACAGACTGGAGCTCTAGCTGTTGATGCTGCTCTGCTGCCCTGATTGACTGGCTGCCTCTGCTACCATTTTGCTGCTGTTCCGCCTCAATGAACTGGATGCTCTCCACCCTGCTCCACTCAGCCTTGGGCTAGCCAAATATGGACTGAAACCTCTACGAACTGTGAGCTAAATAAACCTTTCCTTCCTTCATTTTGAGTGTCGAGTATTTGTCCCAGCAACGAGCAAAAAGTAACTAATACAGGCTGTAAGTATACAGTTTATGGCTATAAGTCATACAGCTTGGAGGAAGACCACTCTGCATCCCGTTCTAGCTTTACCCTTTATTAGCTATGTGATCTTGAGAATGTTTTTTGACCTGAGTAGTTCCCTGATTCTGAGGATTTAGTTAATGGCTAGTGTAGAATATCCACAGCCCTGTCTCTTGCATTTCATAAGCATCAACTGCTGTGACTGTATCAGTAGGGAGTTTTTAGAGAAAAGATGGGCAAGACTACCATACTAGATGTCATAGGCAGCCAGAGCTCTCCTTCAACAGAGCACTTGCCACCACTTATCCCACCTCCAGCATAAAGCTCAAAGATGTTCCAAATCATCAGCATGTTTAATGGGGTCCCCCAGTGGCTCCTGTGGCACTGTCCTCTCTCTCTGAGATTCGTAAACCATGAGCACGGACTCGATATAGGCATGTGAAACGGGGGTGTCCCCAGTTGCTTAGGATCTGGATCTTCACCTTGGGAAAGGCAGATGGCGGGTCATTCTGGGGAGACAAATGGGTCATGCCAAGAACTGCTTCAAAGCACTGCCCTTCTGTTCATCTCCCACTGTCTTAGCATCTTCACCCCCAGGGACAAACACCTGCAGATGAAAAGTCTGAATTGCAGATTTCTTTACATCAAAGGTGAATCTTCCCAAGAAAAGTTCAGTGTCATTGTCAACCTGGAGACCCTGGTGGGAGGAGTGATGGAAGAACAGTAAGGTACATGCAGAAGGGAGAGGAAAGCAACTTTGTTGAGGCTTTTCTGTGCATTCTGTAGTTCTCCATGTGCTCTCATGTTTGTCCTGTCATAGGATGTGTATTGGGGAAGATGGGCTCTAGGAAACGAGGTTTTTAGTTTGGCCAATTGTGTGTCCTTGAGCAAGTAATCTCTCAGCATTACTTTGTTCATATCTAAAGAGGGAGAATATCATACTTAATAGTTTTTATGTGGATGCAATAAAAGTGCTTGTAAAGTGCTTGGCACAAAGTAAGCTAATATTTGGAGATACCAGCCCTGACAGCGAAATCAGTATGTCCAGTTTACAAGTGAGCAAGCAAAGACTCAAGCACCAGCATCAGTCTCAAGACTGCCAGGTGTGTTCCAAGCAAAATTCTGAACTCCTTGTGTTACCCCCACTCACAAAGACTGCAAAGTCTCGGGGGGCACTGCTGGCATCTCCGGTATGTGCCACAGTGGGCGGTGGATGCTGCAGGGTGATGTCGCTCAGCTGCACACGACCTGCCAACTGGATGGTCACCTGGCCCTGGTCTCCCTGAAAAGCCCAGCAATTTCCAGGGAACACGTCTGGCTGCAGAGGGGAGGTGGTGGGAGGAGACACAGTAAGAACCCAAGGACAGTAATTACTGCCTCTCCTCATCCAAAACCCACCCCAAAGCTTCACCTCCAGCCCTGGTCCCTGCCTGATACCGCCCAGGGCTCAGTCCCCTGTGCTGTCAGTTCTCTTCATTTCCTTGCTTTCCTTGAAGTTTCACTTGGGCAGGGCCAGACCCAGTCTCCCCAAGAGCCAGGTCCTGCCTTGAAACTGGTCCTTTGTCCAAATCCATCGCTTGGTCCCATCCCAAGATACTGGTTTCAGCCCCACCT
Source organism: Myocastor coypus (assembly GCA_004027025.1). Lineage (NCBI taxonomy): Eukaryota > Metazoa > Chordata > Mammalia > Rodentia > Myocastoridae > Myocastor > Myocastor coypus. Next base: position 76,972 of record PVJA010005289.1, on the reverse strand, counting down.
CCAAGATGACTGTAGGTGGCCTCGCGTAGTTCCAGAAGCTGAAGCGATTCCAGAAGTAGGCTGTGTTTGTGTCCTCGTAGTCCTGGGATGTCTTCTCTAGGTCAATAGTGGCTCCTGGAACAGGAAGAAATAACTTGCAGGAGCTGCCAGACCTTACCGACAGCTGGGGAGAAGTCTGTCATTGTTCTGGTCTCCTTGTGTGTCTCTGAGTCTTACCCACAGAGCTCAGGGCATAGTCTGGTTTCTGCACGAAGTCCTCATTCAGCCGCTGGAACACAAGCTTGGCCACTCTCTGCGGGATTGGGTGGAAGGGGCCGGCTTGCAGCTTGTTTCACACAGATGGGCTCTCAGGGCATTCAGTACTCTGGCATGTGCCTTGTGGGCTTCGGGATGAAAGTTTAGCCCCAGCACTCATCCAGCGGAATCGGCTAGAGGTTTCCAAGGTGTGTGGGGACCGCGAGTGGGCGAAGTCACAGGGCCAGACTCTTCACAAGACCCCTGCGCAGCTTGTGGGTGCTCACCTCGCTGTGGGCCGCGCGGACGCGGGCTACCTCGTTGCGGAGTTTATTCAGCTCGGTCTGAAGCTGCTGCAGCTGCTGCCCGTGGGAGCGCACACGCTCATGGTACTCGCTGGAGCGAGGAGGCAGGCGCCCTGTGGTCGGCTTCTCGTGTTCCCTCCCATAAGCCCCCGCTGCAACACCTTTGGGTGGCCCGATCCCTGCCCCAGATGCCCTATTTCACCTGGGAGTCAGCATCGCCTTAAGTTCCTATAGGGTGGGCACAAATATAGCGATGTTCAGCTCCTCGCCCCCACCCCTTCTCCCTTGTTAGTCTGGAGGCGGCCAGACTCCTAGTGCTCCTCTTGGAGAACTGTTCCGCCTCTCCCTACACTTGCCCGACCTTTAGGATCTCAGCTCCTCAGGGATCTGTGTCCAGTGCTTCCTTACCACTAACTTCTGGCTGGGTCCCCTCCCAGCAGCCCAAGGACCGCCACAGCCTCTACTCCCCTCCCCTCAGGATGCAGTGTCCCCGACTCACATTCTCCAAGGGAGGGAACAGGTGCAGGAGCCCCCAAACAAGTGCTGGGGAAAGGGGGTATGTGTCAGGGAGTGGAAACAGCAGAGAAGGGTTTCCTGGCATGAAGGATTAATGAGAGCAATGCGGTGGGAGACCGGAGGGTCAGGTCTGGTGGCCTAGTGGGCTGAGGGACACGGGCGAAAGGAAGGTCCAGGACTGGGCCCCAGGTATTTGGCCCTCACCGGCTAGAAAGACGCTCAGCACCGACGTGGCAAATAGGAAGCGGACAGAGCAGACCTCCCTGGAGGAACGGAGTGGGGCTGAGTTTCCAGGGCCGTGGTCCACGCAGCCTAGACCCCAGGGCCCTAGACCCACTCCAGCCAACCCGAAGTCCCCATTGGAATCAACTGTCTCCAGTCGCGGGCCCGGGGTCGCCTCGACTCGCCCAAGCAGCGCCCGGGGTGCTCCCGCGTTTCCCCTCACCTGCACACACCGAGCAGCGCGTCTCGGACGTGGGACAACAGCACTCTCAGCACCTGGAAGAGGAGGCCTGGAGGAGGAGATCCGGATGAGAGAGGGAAGCCCGAGAACGGCACTGGGGGCGCCCAGGTGCGTTCCCGTTTCGCAGGGACTCAGGAAAGAGGCAGGGACTGGACACCCAACAAGCATTTCGGAGAAGGGCAGGGGTTCTGTGAGTCTCAGGTTGGCCTGGCGCGTACTCAGGAAGCTCTTGGTCGCCCGCAGGGCAGGCATCTCCCGCTCGGATCCAAGGTCGCGAGAAGGCTCCGCTGCTCCTCAGAGACTGCGGGAGATGCAGCCGGTTCTGCTGAAGCCCTTGGGCTCCACTGGGGCCTTGTGCAGCACAGACCCACTTTACCCGGAACCAGGTTACCCAACCCACACAAGAGGGTAGGCCAGAAATTGGTCCCACCTCCAAGTGATGCTCTGCCCCCCAGTGGGTGCGGTTCCAGGTAGCCAATCGTGTCCATAGGGAGGAACACCTCTGTAGGGCCCAATCACAGGGCTTCCCCACCCCTTCCCAGAGCCATCCATCATGCCGAGGCACCGCCCCCAAGGGAATCCTATTAGCAGCGTTCCTCACAAAAGGCACCCAGACCGAATTGTATCTGCCCAGTTCCCTCCACTCAAGGCCAGTCTCGCCCCCACCCTTGGCGCACAGGGTTCGACCCCGCCCGCACCCGAGGTCCCGCCCCTCACGGTTGCCGCGCCACACGCGGTCTCCCGGTTGTAGTTTCGAGGCGCAGATTCCTGCCGAGAGCTTCCAGCCCATGGGGTTCCTCCGGGCAGTCCTGGGCGCAAGGCGGGCTCGCCGCAGCTCGCGCCCCGGGCCCTTCTGCCCTCGGGCTCCCCGGGCCCCGGCCCGGGAGACCGGCGCCCGCTGCAGTCCCCCGAAGGGACGCTTTCTGAGCTGTTGCTGTTCTCGCTGTAGAAGTTGGGCGCGTGATCGTCTGTGGACAAGACCGAGCCAGGGCGGGTGCTCCGCCGCATCCTGACTTACAGACGCCCCTCAAGGACGCCCCAGTCTCCACGCAGGTGCCCAACCCCTCGGCACTCCCCAGCCGCTGCACTCCGCGGGTGCCCCACCGACCCAGAGCGAACCCGCGGACCGCTCGACCAGACTCAGCTTTTCCTGCCTGTTTGCGTCCCGGGCGGCGGCCGTCACAAAGGAGACTTGACGTCACAGAGCTAGTCGTGGAGCCAAGAGAGTCTGGTTCTTTATGAAGTTTAATGAGAACAGTGACATCAGAACATTTCCAGGGGCTGGGGAGATAGCTCAGGCGCACAAGTGCCTGCCCGGCAAGTGCTAGGTCCTGAGTTCGATCCCCGGTCCCCTCCACCCACCCCAAAAGAACATTTCCAAAAGACTCCATCTAAAATTGCACTCAATGTAAAAGAATTTCTGTCCCTGTTTCCTGCTGCTTTGTGCATGTGTGTAATCCTAGGGATTGAACTCAATTCAGTCTACCACTTAGCCATATGCTCAGCCCTTTTTTTAATTTTAGGATCTCACTAAATTACAAAGGCTGGCCTGGAACTTGCAATCCTTCCACCTCAGCCTCCTGAGTAGCTAGGAGCTGAGATTACAGGTGCATGCCACCATGTCCAGCTTCCTCTCAGCTCTCCACAGTAACATGCTATATATTTGACTTTTTTTTTTTTTTTAATTTTCATTGTTTTTGCAGAACTGGGGATGGAACTCATGACCCTGGAATTGCCAGGTAGGCTCTTGTGCCCCTGACCTATCTCCCCAGCCTCAACTTTGTTTTTTTTTTTTTTTTTTTGTCTTTTTGAGACAGGGTCTCGCTATGCAGTTGAGGCTGGTCCTGAGCTCACTTTTGTAGCCCAGGCTGGTCTCGAACTCGCATCAATCCTCCTGCCTCAGCCTCCCAAGTGCTGGGATTACAGGCGTGAGCCACCACGCCCGGCCTCAACTTTGTTTTTGCCTGTCATGGCATAGCTTGACAGTGACAAATTTTGTTGGTTTTGTTCACTTCCGTATCCTCTAACACACTGAAAGTTCTAGCCTGTAGTAGCTGCTCAAATATTTACAAAGGAATTAATCTTAAGGAGTTCAGCTCGGCTGTGGTGGTGCACGTCTGTAGTCCCAGCACTTGGGAGGCTGAGGCAGGAGTATCGGTGCAAGTTTCAGACCAGCCTGAACTAAAAAAAATGAGCTCAAGGCCAGCCTGAACTGCATAGCCAGACCCTGTCTCAAAAAGACAAAAAAAAAAAAAAAAAAGTTAGTGCATAGCCAAGGCACTTCTTAATAAGCTGCTTTTTTTCTTATTTCTTCTTTTTCTCCTTCCTCCTCCTCCTCTTCTCCATCTCTTCCTTCTCTTCTCCATCTTTCTCCTCCTCCACCTCCTTCTCTTTCTCCTCTTTCTTTTCTTTCTTTCTTTCTTTTTCTTTCGGTATTGGGAATCAAAACCAGGACCTTGGGCTTGCCAGGAAGGTATAACATCGTCTTTGCAAATCCTTTTATTTGTCATTTTGCAATGGCAAGCAGAAACACTGACATGGCACTCAGGATTTGGAGGCAGCTTCCCCAACTTCTGCTGTACACAACACTAGTGTAACTTATGGAAATTCAGGTTCCCAGGTATCCCTTGAGATTATACCTCAGTTTATCTGGGATGGGTGCAAGGATGTGGTTTTAGTATTTTGCTGTACTGACAGAAACCATGTATACTTTACCATTAAGCTACAACCACAGCTCTTTTTTGTTGTTATTTTTCTTTGAGATAGTTTCTTGCTATATAGTTTATCTTGCACTCACTATGTAACTTACATTAGCCTTAGATCTGTAATCATCCTTTCTCAGCTTTCCATGTGCTGGGATTATAGGCATGTACCAGAAATAATGTACCACTATGCCAGGCACTTGTTCTCTCTGTCTCTGTCTCTGTCTCTCTCCTCTCTTTCTCCTGCCAAAGGGAGCACTTGCTCCCTTTTTTCAGACAGGCTCTCGCTAAGTTGCACAGGAGAGACTTACACTGTTGATCCTCCTGCCTCAGTGTCCTAAGCAGCTGAGATTTCAGGTGTGAGCACCTGGGTTGAAATGTGCATTTTAAACAACCATGTAGCCGGGCGTGGTGGCTCACGCCTGTAATCCCAGCACTCGGGAGGCTGAGGCAGGAGGATCGGTGCGAGTTTGAGACCAGCCTGGGCTACAGAAGTGAGCTCAAGGCCAGCCTGAACTGCATAGCGAGACCCTGTCTCAAAAAAACAACCATGTGCATGATCTTCATTTATATCCACACTTTAAAGTAAGATAGTATGTGCTGCAGAACTACACAGCCAGGCAAACAGTGCAGAGAGGGCAAAGGACTTGCCTGAGACTGCTTAAATGCATACCATGACAGATTATAGAGTGCCAAAATCCTGCTCTCTTCCTATCATGTTACATCATGCCTTCTTTAGACTATTAGAAAGTTGGGAGGGAAAAAAGAAAGTTGAAGTGGTGACTGAGGCACAGGGACAACCTGTTAGGCTTTGTTATAACTTAGAGGGGAGCTATCCATGCCAGGCTCCAGAGGGGTGACATCAATATGTTGCTTTGTAGGATTAATCCACTGATGAGTATGTTGCCCCATGATCTAATCATGTCTCCAGAAGTTTCTTTTTTTCTTTTTGAGACAGGGTCTTGCTATGAAGTTCGGACTGGCCTTATGCTCACTGTTTTTTGTTGTTTTTGTTTTCTTTTTTTTATCTTTTTTTTGAGACAGGGTCTCGCTATGCAGTTGAGGCTGGTCCTGAGCTCACTTTTGTAGCCCAGGCTGGTCTCGAACTCGCACCAATCCTCCTGCCTCAGCCTCCCGAGTGCTGGGATTACAGGCATGAGCCACCACGCCCGGCCTGTTTTTGTTTTCTTAAGCTCACTTTTGTAGCCCAGGCTGGTCTTAAACTCGCACCAATCCTCTTGTCTCAGCCTTCCAAGTGCTGGGACTATAGGCGTGTGCCACCAGCTGAATTTTTTTCTTTTAAGGCCAGCTCAGCCTGCCCTGGGGGAGGGTGGGGCTGGGTGCAGCATGTGGTGCTGGGGATCAAACCCTGGTCCCTGAGGTTGCCTAAGCTTGCCTAAGCAAGTAGTTATTCTACTGAGCTATCTCTCCTCCAGAAGCTTCTTAATCCAGTCAAGATGACAAGATCAACTGGCACAGAACATGAGCTCCTTTGGATCCCAGTGTCTTTGCCTATCAAAGAGGAAAAACGAAACCCTTTTCCAACGTTGGAGGGCCTTAAGTCTAGCCTGGATCTTGCTCAGAAAGAAAACAACCCATTTCTCTTGTTTGGTATTTTATAGGCCTTCAGACTCTTTTGAACACCTAACAACTGAGAAGAGAACAGAACTTTCCAACCCCAGTATTGGTATGGAAATGCTGAAGCTCAGGAAGGAACCACTGGGGCTCAAGGCTGCATGGCAAGGCCCTGTTCCTCTGATGATCTAATCCTGTCTGCTAAACTGAACCAATCACCTGTCCCAGAGCATACCTCACATTCCTCTCCACTGCCTGAATGCCTGGCTCTGCTCCCAACCCATCTTCAAAACCCATTATAAATACTCCTTTTCAAGAAAGCCCCCCTGCCCTCCTTCCCCAGACATCCCTAGCCCTGTGCTTTTCCTGCTGTGATGGTGATTGTGAGATGCAATTTATTGGCCATGTTAGCAACTGGAGTCCTTGAAAGCACTGGGAAATAGAAAATACATCCTATTCACCTCTCTGTGGCTGAATTCCTCCCCACAGGGGCATAGCACATATCTTGCACATACAGAACAATTTAGTAGGTGGCCAAGGAAATTCATCCAACACAAAGTTTCAGGATCATTCTTTGTAGGAACAACTATTTCATATTGGTTAAATGCAATAAAAAGCAAGGAAATTTTATACGGAAAAATGCACACGTCTTCAATGTTTTACAGATCAGTTCAAAGGTTTGCAGACTCTCTGGAGGTCATCTATGGGCCCGCTTTCATCCTAGGAACCCAAGTTAAGGATCTTTAGTTTCCAGTTAAGAAGTATATGGAATGGCAGTGCAGTGGTAGTATGCACCTGTGAACTCTGCACTTGGGAGGCTGAGGCAGGAGGAACTTCATGAGTTCAAGGCCAAGCTGGGCGACATAGTGAGTTCAAGGCCAGCCTTAACTACCTACCAGGATCTTGTCTAAGGAAAATAAAAGATAAGCATATGGAACAACTACTTCGTGCAGGTTATTGATGCATTCATATAAATTCAATAAATATATTAAATACAACATTAATGCAGGGGCTAGGGAATTTATTTATGAATCCACTCAGTTACCCATCCAGTGTTTTGATATTTGACCATGTCACATCCTGAGCTGTGGACATAAATGAACAAGAAGTAATGGAAGAAGAAGGAGGAGGAGGAGGAGGAGGAGGAGAAGAGGAAGAAGAAAAAGAAGGAGGAGAAGAGGAAGAAAAGAAGAAGAAGAAGAAGAAGTAGTAGTAGTAGTAGTAGTAGTAGTAGGGGAAGCAGCAGCAACAGCAGCAGCAATGTGATTCCCCCTATGCCCTTGAGGCCTCACAGGCTAGCAGGTACCAGACTAGGGGCCTGTCCTCTCATTCTGACCCTCCCCAAGTCTTAGCCCAAGAAGAAGGATGAAGGTGAGGCATCCTATTATGATGGGAGGCCTGAGTTGGTCCACCGGTACCTTATCCCTACCTCTCTGTCCTCCCTCCCCCTTCACTCATGACCCCCAGGCCTGCCACCTATGTGTTTAACTAAAGGGCAGGAACTGCTGAACCTGCTGGGTGAGTCCAGTGAGTCAGAGGCAACTCAGATGGGCAGGAGGGCAGGCAGGCAGAGGGAGAGCCAGTGACACTGGGGCCATGGCTCTGACTGTGTATGTTCGGAGACTAATAGGACTTCCAGGCACCCACGACAGACAAGTAAAGCTCAGCTTTCGAGGTGAGCCTGCCAAGGGTACTCTCAAGATTTGTAGAACTGGAAAGCTCTAGATTTTTCATTCTCTAGACCTCCAACCCATTTCTTGGCGATCTCTACAGCTTATCTTTCTCTTTTACCTGCTAACTCTCATGCTCTGCTTCCTTACCTCCTCATTTTCTACTTTTCTTTCTAATTGTGACACCAGGGGGACGAGGCATGGCACTCAAGAGTAGGGGAGACAAGTGATTTTGGGGTAACGAAGGGCTGATAATTGACTAGTTTTAGTTCTAAACAGGCTTTACCCAGAAAACAAGGAAAATTCACTGTGGTCAAGAAGCAAATGTTGACGAGGTCAGTACAGTTGGTTTCTAAATGGGGAAAGGTCAGTCTGTCTTCTTTCAGGTCTAGCCTTGGGCTAAATAATGCATTCTTGGGATTGGGAAGGTATATCCTTAGGAAATGGAGTCAGTCTATTTGAGAAGTCAGAGACAGTTTGGAACAAGTGATTTCCAAGACTGAGAGTAATCAGGGTTTTTTTTGGTGGTACTGGAGATTGAACTCAGGACCCTGTGCTTGCCAGGCAAGCCCTTATTCCACTGAGCTCTTTCCCCAGCCCCTTGCGATTAGTTCTTGATTGGTAGCTCCAGATCATCCCTAGTATGGAGTCGAACCTAGCTTGGAGGGTCAGCTCTAGGTTTGGGAGATCAGTCATAGCATTAGCTCCAAGTTTGGAGGGTTGGGCTTTTATTTCAGGGTTGGCAATAGACTCTGGACTGGGGTGAGAACCAGCCTAGCACTGGGTGTCACAAGCTTCTTCTTAACCCCAGTTGTTCTGCTGGCCTCACTATGGGGCTCCATTGCCTGGGGAAAGTTTGTCTGTGCAGGTGGTCAACTGCAGCCGTGTGTTCAGCCCCAGGTGAGCGGGCCCAGGGGAGCCCAGGGACTGGAGATGGCTGGTGCTATTTCCCTAAGTCACTGCTTGGTCCTATGCCACTCTCTCAGGCCTCTGGGGACCCTAGTGATCTCCCTGCAGCAATTACAGAGTGCTGGGCATTTGGTACTTCGTGAGGCCCTAGTGGACGAGAATCTTCGAGTGTCCCAGGTGAGTCCCAGTGGTCACCAATATGTCTTCTCCAAACCAGAGACTCCCCATATGTAGGCAATTCTCTTTATTCTAGAGGAAGACTCAAGAACTAACCTTACAAGGTCTTCCAGCCAGGGCTTTGCATGGGAACAGGGCGTGTGGCAATGGGGGAGATGAGGAGTTCCCAAGATGAACCTGGTTGGATTGTCCCGGTGTTTCTCAGAAGTTCATATAGAAGCGGGACTTTATTTTAAGATCTACCACTTTACATGTAAGAAACTGGAGAAATTATTTAGCATCTCTAATTTGTCTATTTATGTAATGTGGATTCATAACAATTGTTGAGTTTTTCATTTGATTTGTAAACCAAAGCCAGGTATGGTGGCACATGCCTATAACCTTAGCACTTGGAAGGCTGAGGCAGGAGGATCCTTGTGAGTTCAAGACCAGCCTGGACTACAAAGTGAGCTCAAGGCTAGCCTGAACTCTGAATTGCATAGTGAGACTCTGTCTCAAAAAGACAAGAAAAAAAAGTTCATAAGTCAATGGGTAAGCCCTTATATAATAAACCACTTGTAGTGCCAAGTAATGGGGATTCATTGGTGAGGAGAACTTGATAAGGATTTGCCCTCTTGAACTTCCTAGTTAAACAGGGAGACAAACATAAGCCAATATTCACACACACACACACATGCACACACATGTAAAATTACAGCTCGTGAGATTTACAAAAGAGCTAGCAAAGGGCTGAAGCAGTGTCTAACAGCACTATGTGATCTAGTAGGGGTCAGAAAAGGTATTCCCAAGAAAGTAGTGTGAGAGCTTGGAAGTGAAGCATTATAAGGGCTGAGTATGACAGGAGAAGGTTCTAGAGAGAAGAAACAAAATATTCAAATGCCCAATGCCCTGAAGGAGCATAGGCAGAGTACAGAGCAGGAGTAGAACCTGCAACCTGGAATGAAATGGAACCCGAAACATTGGCAAGGACCATGCTATGCAGAGCTGAAAAGGGATTGTAACAGATTGGGCTGAGAGATAACTTGCACGTTAAGTTCTTAACAAAATTATGAATAGTGCCAGGCCTGGTGGCTCATGTCTGTAATCCCAGCACTTGGGAGGCTGAGGCAGGAGGATTGCTGTGAATTAGAGACCAGCTTGAGCTACAAAAGTGAGTTCAAGGCCAGCCTCAACTGCATAGTGAGACCCTGTCTCAAAAAGACAAAAGGAAAAAATTTTTTTTGAATAGTTCCAGCGTGCTGGTGCCAGCCCTGCTCCTGGAGTGTGCTGATTGAGACTGGGTGTGGTGGCACACACGTGTAATCCCAGGGCTTGGGAGGTTGAAAACAGGAGGATCACTATTAGTCCGATCTACATAGGGAGACCCTGTAGATCCTATACTAAATACATAAAAAAATTAAAATATCATGAATAGTTAACATTATTAATAATCAGAAAGGATAATCAGAGAAGAAGATAGTCATCACCACACATGCAGGTCAGCAGGGTCTCTGTTTGTAGATGGAGTAAAAGCCTTTGGACTCCTTTAGCCTGGGCACTTTTTTTTTTTTTTTTTTTTTTTTTTGTCTCTTTGAAACAGGGTCTTGCTATGTAGTTCAGGCTGGCCTTGAGCTCACTTTTGTAGCCCAGGCTGGTCTCAAACTCACACTGATCCTCCTGCCTCAGCCTCCCAAGTGCTGGGACTACAGGCGTACGCCACCACACCCAGCAAGCCTGGGCACTTTGAAGGACTCTGGGACCTATTGTATCTGGCTTCAGATCCAGGTGGAGCTTGACCTGAAATACCAACCACCAGAGGGCGCTGCTGGATCATGGGCAGAGGAGGACTTTGGGACACCTATCCAGGACAGGTAACATTCCTAGCACCCTGAGCTTGGTGGTCCCAGTCCAGGAAGGTTCTGGAAAGAAAGGAGTGGCACCCTATTCAGTCTACTGGATATAAATGACTCAAAATCAGCACTGGCTGGGTTGCAGCTTTGTGGTCAGGCCTCTCTCTCTGTCTCTCTTCCCAGCTCAGAGTTGATCATCCCCAATGTAAGCTTCCAGGAGCTAGAGTAAGTATGTGAGAATGGCCTGGGATCAGCAGGGTCACCCTTAGGGTTAGGAACCAGCAACCGAGAGTTTCAACGTCTGGAATCAGGATTGAATCAAAGCCAAAGTCAGAGGTTTGTTTTAGAATTGGAATGAGTTCTGGAATGAGAAGGGTCCTGGGGTTATTAGTCTGTCCTGGAATCAGGTGAAAAGTCACAGGTGAGTACTAGGATCACTAAAGTCAAGAGATGCCCAGAAGTGGGTGACAGGTCCCAGTTATATGCTATGACAACCTTTTCTGTCAGGCCTGGGGAGACCCATTTGGAGCGGCGGGCAGTAGCTCTGGGCCGCAGGCTAGCACGAAGTCTAGGCACACAGGATGATGAGGAAAATGAGCTGGAGCTGGAGTTGGAGCTGGAGCTGGACGATGAGCCTGATGTGGAGCTTTCTGGGGTTGTATTCAGCCCCCTCAAGAGGTAATTAGTGCCCACCGAGCCCTGCACACATACCCTGCCAGAGAGTCAGTCCCACTGCTCCCACATGTGGACCCACTCCTGTCTACCCTCACAGACACAGCTCCAGAGTCTTGGGGTTAAGGGTCAATCACTCCTAGGTATAGACACTGCCATGATGGTCAGTTGCACTGATTCAACACTGGTAGATGACAAAAGCTTGATGACGGCAAATTTTGCAGTGTCTCAGTACTTAGAACAGTGGGCATATAGTAGGTGCTCAATAAACTTTTGTTGAATGAATGAATATTATCAGGACTCCAGGAATAAGTCATATTGTATATGTAGATAAGCCTGAAGGATTCAGAATCCAAAATTTCACAGGGAGGAGGAGACATCCTCCCCAGTACCAAGTAAGGGCATATATACTGGTGGGGGAAGGGGAGCTGAGAACTGACCTTAAGTTTTTCTGTAGCCGAGCCCGGGGACTGGCCCACCGGGACCACTGCCAAGTGTCCAGAGCCCAGGACTTTCAGGTACTGCTTTCCTGCCAGCCCCTAACCCTCCTGTTCTGTGTGCACACTCCTCCCTCTAGCGTGGCAGGTCAGGCTTTCTGTCCTCTCCTTTCTGCACTCCTTAGGTGGGAGTCACTGTGCTCGAGGCCCAGAAACTGGTGGGAGTCAACATTAATCCCTATGTGGCAGTGCGCGTTGGAGAGCAGCGCCGAGTTACTGCCACACAACGTGGAACCAATTGTCCGTTCTACAATGAGGTGGGTCAACAAAGGAAGAAAACAGTCTGAGAGAATGAGCAGCACTCAGAGAGGACCCCAAGGGGGTGCGCCTGGTGCAGTTACTCCTTACCTATGGGTGGGTGGGGCAAAAGAACAGGGGAAAGATGCTCCACGGAGTTGTAAGGACCATCTTCTGTTCGGTAGAGGCAGGCCAAGACGGCATGGGCCTTTCACATCTAACCTCTCATCCCCACTTCAACCCACTATTTCTTTTTTTCTTTTCAACCCAGTATTTCTTGTTCGAATTTCATGATACCCAGCTTCACCTCCAAGACTTACTACTGGAGATCACGGTGAGGAGGGGAGGACACAAAGATTTCCATCAGAAAACGGAGTAAGACCCCAACGTGGGTGGCTCCTGCCTGCAATACCAGCACTCTGGCAAGGCTGAGGCAAGAAGGTCACAATTAGGCAACTTAGCAAGATCCTGGCTCAAAGTAATAAAATAAAATAACGATATTGATTATAATAAAGGGATAGAGATGTAGTTCAGTGTGAAGGCCCTCATTTCAATTCTGAAAAAAAAAGAAAAAGAATACGAAAAGGAGAAAGAAAGAAAGAAAGAAATAGAGGAGGACAAAAAACACGGACTAATACCACTTTCTCCCAGGCTTTCCACTCGCAGGCCCTCCCCTTTATGGCCACCCGAATAGGCACCTTCAGGATGGACCTGGGCATTGTTTTTGACCAGCCAGGTACAGAACTCTCCCCTTCCTGAGACTTACCTGCTGGGACAAGGACCCTGGAAGTGACCTCTGTAGGTCCTGGTACACTGAGATGACATCTTTTGGGACCATCTCTCTGACCTTCACGGGTTCACGCTCGTCACTATTGGACTACTGTTCAGGGCGTCCAGCTGGTGTCCTCTAACCCCTGGCCTTTCCCACACTCCCAGATGGTCACTTCTATCAAAAATGGGCTCCTCTGCATGACCCCCGGGACACTCGCGCCGGGATCAAGGGCTTCGTCAAGGTCACATTGTCTGTGAGGACGCGAGGGGACCTGCCCCCTCTACTGCCACCACCTGGCCCAGGGCACAGTTCCGACATCGAGAAGTGAGCGGGGGTGTGAGGTGGAGGGTGAGTCGGACGGGTGTGGTTCGAGGCGCGGAGACGCGGAGGTGCCAAGCATCCAGCTTCTAGGCGTCTCCGCGCCCGGCTCCCCCAGGAACCTGCTCCTGCCCCGCGGGGTGCGCGCCGAGAGGCCGTGGGCGCGGCTGCGCGTGCGCGTCTACCGTGCCGAGGGGCTTCCCGCGCTGCGCCCGGGGCTGCTGGGAAGCCTGGCCCGCGCCCTGCACGACCAGCGCGTCCTCGTGGACCCCTACGTGCGGGCGTCCTTCTTGGGACAGCAGGTAGGGGGCGCCCGCCCCGCCCCGCCCCGCCCCGCCCCGCCCCGCCGCGGCGAAGGGTCTGCCCCGTGCCGACCCTCTGCGCCCGGCTTCGGGGCGGCCCACAGGGCGAGACTTCGGTTCGCGGCGAGGCGGCCGTGCCCGAGTGGAACGAACAGCTGAGCTTCGTGGAGCTGTTTCCGCCGCTGACGCGTGGCCTTCGCCTGCAGCTGCGCGACGACGCGCCCCTCGCCGACGTGGCCCTCGCCACCCACGTGCTGGACCTCCGGCAGATTTCCCACCCAGGGCGCTCGGGTGAGCACGGCGTCGCCAGACTAGGAACTTCCCTCCCAGCTTTACAGAACCCTGCCACAGTCGCTTATCCAGTGGCCACCACAGTCCCGCTTTTCCTGTTCGCTGGCACTGTAACAAGACCCTCACCCCACCCCGCTCTACCCACCCCGGGTCTTTCGCTCTGCGCTCTGTCCCTGGAGTCTGGGTCTGAAGCGTGGTGGGTCGCGCTCCACAGCTGTCTGCCTCTGTTATCACAGACTTCTCTGCCAGGGCGCCCAGACCCCTCCCTACCCCGACCCCAACGCAGGACTTGATGAGTCCGGTACCCACCCGTCCGGACTGCCCTCTGAAGTCCCATTCTTGTTCCTCTCAGCGGGGTTTAACCCCACTTTCGGCCCGGCCTGGGTATCTCTTTATGGCTCTCCCCCAAGTGGAGGACTCCGGGATGGACTTCAGCGTCTCAATGAAGGCCTTGGCCAAGGCATTTGGTTCCGTGGCAGACTCCTGGTGGCCGTGTCCATGGAGGTGTTCGAAGGGAGAGCTGAATCTGAGCCGCCCCAGGCGACACAAGGGTCCAGGTTGTCCAGGCTCACCGGAAAAAAGAAGAAAGCCAGGCGGAGTCAAACCCCAGCTGGGGTTCCACAGCAACTTGGAGAGGCCAGCTCCAGTAGAGATGGGCCAGAAATTCCTAGTAGTGTGGAGGTGGAAGTGGAGGAGCTGCTGCCTTTGCCAGAGGTGGGGGCTGGACCTCTCAGCTCTGGAGGGTCCAAGCTATTCCCAGGCATTAAACACACGAGGAGTATGAAGAGTGTGTGTGTGTGTGTGTGTGTGTGTGTGTGTGTGTGAATTTGGGTGCTTGGGTGAAGAGTGCACTATACAGTGAAGGATGCACTAGGCAGGGACTGATTAGCCAGGGAGGCCAAAGTACTTAGGCTGCAAAGGCAGAGACAGGGGTCAGGATGCCTGTGGTGACCTCTGGGTTTTGGTTACAATGACTTTCTCTGGGTGCCATAGCCAAAGATACTCCAGGCTTCTTTCTCCCTGAGACCTGGGATAATCCAATGTGATTCCCTTTTGCAGAACGCTCTTGCACCCTGTGAAGATTTCCTGCTTTTCTGCGTGCTCTTTGAGGCCACCATGATTGATCCTGCTGTAGCCTTGAAGCCCATCACCTTTGAGATATCTATTGGTGTGTGGCTTGGCCTAGTCCCAAGGGCCATGAGTTTTAGGGTGGTCACTCGTTGCAGATCTTACTTCCTTGGATGAAAATGGGTACTGATTTCTGTTGAGGCAGAGGGAGGGGCTGAAGGAGGGAGTCTGGCTCTCAGCATGTGGTCTATTGACTTACTGCTCCCTGGGCAGGTCATGCAGGCAGAAGGGAGGAGCAGCTACACAGAGGCTCCAGGGCTGAGGAGGAGACCACAGGCACTGTGGTAGAGGTGCAGCCTCTGCTGGAGTCCGAAGATATGGGGGCCAGGCTGGAAGAAGAGGAGGTGCTGGGGACCCCACCCCAGAGACCTGAACCTGTGGACGGCAGTGGGTAAGTATTCCTGGAGGCTGCAAGGAGTATATTGGGAGGTCTCCAGCCTCTCAGGCTGTCCCCAAAGCCTCTGTTCCTCTCCATCTGGTCCAGCCCTTACTTTTGCTTGCCTCTGCGTCACCGCAAGCCCTGCATCCATGTGTGGAGTCGCTGGGAGGATTACACGTGGCGCTTGCAGAGCAGCAACTGTGTGTGCAAAGTGGCTGAGAGGCTGGTGAGGACAAGCCTGGTGGCCACCACGGAAGGCTGAGTCCTAGGACTTGGGGTGACTTGATCCTGGGAGGGAGCTCTGGAGAGCTAATGGCAAGCACCTTGTTGGTGCAGGGGCAGAGGGTAATGGACAGAGCACAGCTCCAGGGAGACTAGAAAAATGGAACCTTGAGGCCAATGGAGCTAAAGAAGGGCAGGTGTAGAGATACTGTGGTGAGTGAGTGAGGCGTCAGGGTTGGGGTGTAGAATTGGGCCTGGCAACACTCTGACCCTCTCCTGGGTGCACAGGACCAGGGGCTGCAGGAAGTTGAGAAGATGCAGCGCAAGCCAGGGCCTGGTGCTCGCCTGCGGCTCAAGCAGGCACTGGAAGAGCTGGTGGCTGGGAGCAGGTAAGCTGATGCCAGACCCTTTAGTGGCCTGTTACAATGCCAGTTGCAAGGTGAGGGAGGCTTGTGGGAGCTATTTGGACTCAGGGGTAGCCAAAGCTCAACACTTCCAAGAAGAGTAAGGAGATGATTGTCCCTATCAGTGTAGTTTGATGAAATTATTGGGGTAGTCTGATCCCAGATCCTTGTCCTTAGCTGCTTTTGTTGACTTTTACCTTCCATAAACTCTCTTCCTCTTGTTTCCTTCTTGGGGGAAACAGGAGCCTGACCTCCTCCAAGTGTGCTACAAGCCCACTTCTGCATCCATTTGCTCTCATAAGTGTTTATGAGAAAATAAAGCACACATGCATGCATTCAAAAGAGGTGTGGCAATCTTACAAAGGGTAAAGAGAGGAGGCTACTGCGAAGGTGATGTGAAGATAGGAAGGAGCGACATCTGTGAGGCTGTTCTGCACTGAGGTGTTGGCATTTGCAAAAGCCCTGAGAAATAGCAGGCCAGTGCATCTGAGGAGGAGCAGGGGAAGCAGCGTGGCCAAAACAGTGTGGGCAGAGTAGGTGAGGCTGGAAGGGACCAAGGGGAAGGAGACTCATGGGGGAAGATCATGTGGGCACCTTAAGAGCCATGGTAATGACCTTGGCTGCTTCTCTGGATGACCTAGGGGGCCACTGAAGGTTTTGGAAAGAGATATGCTCGAGTTACACTTATCCTTTGAGGATGAGTGGGGGAGTGGGGGTATAAGGGAGGCAGTGAGGGGATCACTAAAGTCAGCCTTATAATCCTCTAGGTGAGGGATGGTGGTGAACCTAACCTAGGGTGGTCACAGTGGACATGGTGTATCATGAATGGATTCATGGGAAATTGTGACACCTCAGAACTTGCTGATGGCCAGGCATTGGGGGTGATTTTCAAGACTTTGGCTTGCACAGCTGTATCAGTGGTGCTGTTAGCTGAGCCAGGGAAACAAGAGGTCTGAAGCTGGGTGGGGCATTGAAAGCTCAGTTTGGACTTGTTAACTTCAAGACATCTGTTAGACTTAAAAGTGGACACATCTAGCAGTGAGCCAATGGGTTGAGATCTGGGGAGTTTTAGGCCGGAAGTACAAATTCGGGAGCTGATGTTATGTAGATGAGACTGGGTAAGCTTGTCCTGGGAGCAGAGAAAGATTTTTAGGACCTGGAGAGCTCTGACACTTAGAGCAGGGTGGAAGAAGCCTATAGCTCCCATCAACAGAGGCAGTGGGGTAGCAGGTGGGGCTGGTGACTTTTCTATCCAGGTTTGCTCAACTTTCAGGATCAGTGGAAATAGTAGAGTCCCCCAAAAATGTTTGTTAGTTTCCATGACCCCACAGTCCCCGTTTTCCTTTCTCATCTCTTTGGCTGCCCACACCCTTCCTTGACTCTGAATATGTGAAGGTCCCTGTATGAAAGTCCCAGAGCCTCACTGTAAGGCTGTCTTCTCTGTCTCTGTCCCCCACGTCTCCAAAAGAGCAAACACCTTTAATCTACCATGTTTTTCCAAAGTAAGACTTAGTCTTATATTAATTTTTGCTCCAAAAAATACAATAGGGTTTATTTCCAGAGGTTGTCTTATTTTTTCATATACAGCAATCTACATTTATTCAAATATAGTCATGTCATCTTCCTCATCATCATAACTCTTTTTGTTTTAATTTAATTTTATTTATTTTTTTTTCTTGTTTCAGAACCTTTGTTTGTTTATTCACTCATTTTTATGGCCAGCTCAGCTCACCCCAAGGGCAGGGCGGGTGCAGCACGTGGTGCCGGGGATCGAACCGCGGTCCCTGAAGTCACCCAAGCTTCCCCAAGCAGGCGCTTTAGACCACTGAGCCATCCCGCCGGGCCCATCATCATCATAACTCTTAAAACTCTCAATTCCCAGCCTGAATTTCTTTTTTTTTTGTCTTTTTGAGACAGGGTCTTGCTATGCAGTTGAGGCTGGCCTTGAGCTCACTTTTGTAGTCCAGTCCCAGCCTGAATTTCTTGTAACGCTTTCGTTTAAAATCATTGGCCTCAATCTCTCAGCACTTGTCATCCATGGAGCCTGCTTGTAGCATATTGTCAACATAGCTGTCAGTGATTTTATCCAGAAATTCTTCACCCAAGTCACGACCTTTTGCAGGCAGGGGAGGCTTTGTGAAGTTTCTGTTAAATCAATTGTTCATTTAAGAATTATGCAACAGAAGTGGCCACAGGAAGGATGATAACACATGCCGGGCATGGTGGCACACGCCTGTAATCCCAGCACTTGGGAGGCTGAGGCAGGAGGATCGGTGAGAGTTTGAGACCAGCCTGGGCTACAAAACTGATCTTATTATTATTATTATTATTTTTTTGTCTTTTTGAGACAGGGTCTCACTATGCAGTTGAGGCTGGTCCTGAGCTCACTTTTGTAGCCCAGGCTGGTCTCGAACTCGCACCAATCCTCCTGCCTCAGCCTCCCGAGTGCTGGGATTACAGGCGTGC
Organism: Myocastor coypus; assembly: GCA_004027025.1. Lineage (NCBI taxonomy): Eukaryota > Metazoa > Chordata > Mammalia > Rodentia > Myocastoridae > Myocastor > Myocastor coypus. The sequence goes on along the minus strand of PVJA010005289.1, from coordinate 58,904 downwards.
GCCACCACGCCCAGCTTTTTTATTATTATTATTATTATTTTTTTGTCTTTTTGAGTACAAAACTGATCTTAAGGCCAGCCTGAACTGTACAGGGAGACCCTGTCTCAAAAAAAAAAAAAAAAAAAAAAAAAAAAAAAAAAAAAAAAAAAAAAAAAAAAAAAAAAAAAAAAAAAAAAAGAAAAAGAAAGAAAGAAAGAAAGGATGGTAACACAAAAGTGATGAAAAACTTTTAGACACCAAAACTCATAAAACCTTTATTTCACATGAATGCATTAAGTATATCCATTACAAAAACATGACATATAGAATTATGAAGATTCATATTAGACACAGCTATATCTATTTGTTATCAAGCATATATGTTGTTTGTACTTTGGTCATTTAGCAATGTCGTTTTTTTTTTTTTTTTTTTTTGAGATAGGGTCTCGCTATACAGTTCAGCCTGGCCTTGAGCTCACTTTTGTAGCCCAGGATGGTCTCGAACTTACACCAATCCTCCTGTCTCAGCCTCCAAGCACTGGAATTACAGGTGTGTGCTACCACGCCTGGCAGCAATAAGTCTTGAGTTCATCTGTTTTAGCTATTTACATAGTCTTTTACCTTTTGTCCAAAGGTGCCCATTGGAATATTTACACATGCTTAACTATAATTTATACTGTCATTTGTTTTAACTTTAATGTCAACAATATTATTTATATTTAATTACATAATTAATTGTATCTTAGTATAGGGTCTACAGTGTCTCACTACATGTTGGAGTCCCTTCCTGGTTCTTGTCTGGGCCCAAGAAGTGTTTATAATCCTAACAGCACCTTATTAGAATTGCACCAAGTTAATTCCAATCTACCATTCCCAGCGCAACTCCTGGCAATAACAAAGCCACTAAGACACACACACACAGCTGGGCGTGGTGGCGAGGCTGAGGCAGGAGGATTGGTGCGAGTTTGAGACCAGCCTGGGCCACAAAAGTGAGCTCAAGGCCAGCCTGAACTGCATAGCGAGACCCTGTCTCAAAAAGACCAAAAAAAAAAAAAAAAAAAAGACACACACACACACACACACACACACACACACACGTATTGGGTAGCCAAGGGGCCCTAAGTGCAGACATGAATATGGCTTTCCGGAACAAAGAGTGACCCAGGGCTGCATCCAAGTTTTATTTAGTGGAGATAGGGGCTTAAGAAAGGGAATTGTGGAAAGAAGGTGAGCACTATGAGCTAGGCTAGGTAGGAGGCCTGCATGTACCTCTGCCATATTCAGTGAGGATATGCAGAGGAAGTAATTTATATTATGCTGTTGAGATAGTATGTAATATTTTGGGGTTCTGGTACTTCAGCTCTGATGTGTGATCTTTTAAGCTCCAGGAAGTCCTAGCCTGTATCTCGAAGCTCCATCTGAGCTGACAGCATGGAGCATTGGCTCTTCGTCCTATCTTGACCCAGCTCATATTGGAGAGCATCAGGTGTGTGTTATCAGCGAAACACACATGCTATCTTCAAAAATTACCACCAGCACCTAAGCTAGACCAATACACACTGCTTAAGGCCAATTGAAAGGATAATGAGAGGTCCTAGCCTTGTACATTTCAGTACAAGGAAACAGACCCAGTCAAAATGGAGACAGTCGCTCTTCTTTCAAGGAGAGCTGCTCAGGCAGTCCTCCACAACTACCCAGACGGAACTCGTAGTGATCCTCCTGTTTTTAGCCTCCTAAGTGCTGGGATTACAGGAGCATGCCACCACGCCCAGTCTCAATCACCATCTCAGCAGGGCCTGCATGGTACACTGGGGATTGAACTCTGGCCCCTATGTCTGCCTAAACAGGCACTTCAATCCACTGAGCTATCTGGCTGGCCTTATTAATATTATTTTATAATTCAATACATCAATTGTGTGTTGCAGTGCACATACTAAATGTGTTGGCCTGGCCAGCTATTGTTTTTTCTGGTTGATGATTTTATTTATTTATTTATTTATTTATTTATTTAATGGGACCTGGGTTTGAATTCATGACCTTGCGCTAGCTAGGCAGGCCCTTGTGCCATGGAACTATCTCTCCATCCCCCAACACTAGTCAGTAATTTTAACTGGGGCTTATTTTGGGGGTAGTTGTTATATGACAAGCATCCTATAAAAATCACACTAGGGTTCCTTCCCCCCCCCAGGTTCATAATTTATTATACAAATTGAGTATTACATGATGAGTTGACATTAGCTCTTCCAAGCATGGGACTTAACAGATGAGGTCAGACATTGTAAAATTCTAGGTCCAGATTTTACACAGGGTATGCACAATGCCCTGGGTTTGATCCTCAAAACACTTACGTTGTTTTCACAGCTGATATTTTCTTAGATCTTAACTTGAAGCACAAGATAAGCATAGCAGTGCCTCCATATGTGGACAGCACACAATTCATTCTTCCTGTGAGAGTGTAAGAATGGAAATACTTTGTGATGCCAGTGACCTGGAACTGGACATCATGTTCTGGACCTGCCATGATTTCAGTCTTGCCAGAAACACAAATACCATAGCTGATGTCCTTTAGTCTACACCACTACCTCCACAGCTCGGCCAGAAGAAGCTGCCTCCTCCACCCGTGTTCAATTATAGGGTTTTTTTTTTTGTTTATTTATTTTTATGCCCGGCTCAGCCTGCCCTGAGGGCAGGGCTGGTGCAGCATGTGGAGCTGGGGATTGAACCGTGGTCCCTGCAGCCGCCCAAGCTTTCCTAAGCAGGTGCTCGACTACTGAGCCATCCTGCCGGGCCCCATAAACATTTTTATTTTTTATTTTTTTATTTTTTTATTTTTTTCTTGTTTCAGAACCTTTGTTTGTTTATTCACTCATTTTTATGGCTGGCTCAGCCCGCCCCGAGGGTAGGGCTGGCGCAGCATGTGGTGCCGGGGATCGAACCGCGGTCCCTGAAGCCGCCTAAGCCTTCCCATGCAGGGGCTTTAGACCACTGAGCCATCCCGCCAGGCCCCCCCATAAACATTTTTAGAAGAAGTTATTTGTCATCAAACTAGGCCTAAAATACCCTGTATGAAAAACTTTTATTGCTGGGCATGGTGGTGCTCACACCTGTAATCCCAGCACTCAGAGGCTGAGGCAGGACTGCAGCAAGTTTGAGGCCAGTGTGAAATACATAGGGAGTTCAAACTCAGATTGACTTATATAACAATATCCTGTCTCAAAAAATTAAAAGAGAAAAAACATTTTACTTTACTTGGTATCTGGCAGGTATCAGGCTCTATTGATGGAGGACACAGTGGGAATCATAATGGAGTCCCAGCCCTAGCTTTTAATTTAGACAATGGATAAAGCAGAATTTGTGAGGACAGTAGCTAGGTCTGTGAGGAGGGTGGGAGGGAAAGTGACATCTGAGCAGAGACCTGAATGAAGGAGTGAGCCTGCTAATATCTAAGGCAGAACACTATAGCATGAGGAGCAGCTAACAGAGGCCCCGGGAGGACACAGACTTATTGTCTTCATGGAGCAGTGAAGAGGCCAGGGAGGCATAGGGGTGCATAGCAGAGCGAGAGGCAGATTCGGTGAAGATGGAGATAAGGGGAGCCTTGGAGGCCATCTTAATGATTTTATGTTTTGCTCTGAGTTGAGAAGCCACTGGACAGTCCTTAAATGTCCTGGAATAGTATTGAAAAGACCACTGTGATTACCGAGAATGTTCTGTGAGACAGGGCTGAGCAGAGAACAATTAGGAGGCTACAGTAATACAGTAATATGTAATCCTATTTGAGAAGTGATGGTGGCTTGGATAAGGGTGGCACTAGAGAAAGGTGAAAGGAAAGAAATGGTCTGTGTCTTAGGAATCTTTTCTTTTTCTTTCTTTCTTTCTTTCTTTTTTTTTGTCTTTTTGAGGCAGGGTCTCATGCAGTTCAGGCTGGCCTGGAGCTCACTTTTGTAGCCCAGGCTGGTTTTGAACTTGCACTGATCCTCTTACCTCAGCCTCCCAAGTGCTGGGATTACAGGCGTGCACTACCATGCCCGGCTGTGTCTTAGGTTTCTTTCGTCCATGGGTTCTGGGGTTTGAAACTAGGTCCTTATGTACCCTAAGCACATGCTGTACCAATGCACTACAGCCCAGCCTCAGCCTGATTTTTTTTTTTTTTTTTTGACGGTACTGGGGATTGAACTTAGGACCGTGCACTTGCCAGACAAGTGCTTATTCTACTAGGCTATCTCCCTCCCCAGCCCCTCAGCCTGATTTTGGATAGTTTTTTTTTTTTCCTGTATTTAGGACAGGGCCTACAAGGTCTACAGGGTCTCACTACATAGATCTAACTTGGTAGTGATCTTCCTGCTTTCAGCCTCACAAGTGCTGGGATTACAGGCATGTGCCATCACACCCAGTCTCAATTCATGTCTCAGCACGCCCCATGGGCAAGACTGACATGGCATACTAGCTGATCGAACCCTGGCCTCTGCACTGTGCCTAAGCAAGAGCTTTAGTCTGCTGAGCTATTAGGCCAGCCCTTGATTTTGAATAGTTTTTTTTTTTTTTTGTCTTTTTGAGACAGGGTCTTGCTATGCAGTTCAGGCTGGCCTTGAGCTCAGTTTTGTAGCCCAGGCTGGTCTCGAACTCGCATTGATCCTCCTGCCTCAGCCTCCCGAGTGCTGGGATTACAGGCGTGCGCCACCACGCCCGGCGATTTTGAATAGTTTTTGAAGGTAGAGTAGGAATAATTTGTTGATGAATTGATGTGGAATGGAGAGGAAGAAGTAGCAGCAAAGCACAAGTCTTGAAATTTTGAGCTTTCCATTTCTTGGGTGCAGCTGATCACTGAGAGTATGCATTTGGGTTGGCGGTGTTCCAGCTATATTTTAGCCTATTGGAGGCTAAACCACAGATGCTATCTGACTTAAGTAGGAATAGGAATTTCCCAGCGTACAAACGTGCAGTTCTGATGCTGCAAGAGACCCAGCTTTGTGCTGCATTTCTAACTAGCAAACTGGTGATGCCACCCAAGGAGCCAGGGGCGTGGATACTTAAATATTGGTGAGCTCTAGGACTCAAAGGGGAGGTTGCCCTTGATAAATCTGGGTGTGGTCTGAATACAAAAGACCATCCTCAGGAGAGGAAGGTTACCTTCCTTGAGGACAAAACTGAGAGGCCTGTGTGGGAGGCCGGGAGTAGGAAACCTACTCCCAACAGTCCCTGCTATCTTCTCTGAGTCCTTCCTTATTTCTTTCCTGCCCCTCACAGACAGTTTTGCCGTAGTGCTGAGTGCAGGACCATGACCCGGCCCAATGCCTTGGACAGGAGCCGAGCAAAACTGCTGACACACAGCCTGGTACTGGGCAGGAGGAAGGAGGAGGGAGAAGGAGAGCAAGGACAACTGGCTAAGACCTTCACTCACTCATAGTCTCTTCTTGCCTTTCCAGAACCTGGTGGCGAAACAAGGACTTCGGCTTTTAGGGGGTCTGAGGCAGGGCAACATACAAAAGAAGGTGACATTGGCCAAGAAGCTCCTGGCAAAACTGCGCTTTCTGGCTCAGGAGGTAATGCCTCCCCAGCTCCTTTCTGTACCTGTCACCCTTTGTCCTAAGCTTTTGAACATCCCAGAAGCCTCTGGGCAGGTGGATGTAACATTTGCCCTTCTTACTAATGCCATTGCTTGGAGCATTAGACCATGCTCCACTGAGAGGAGCTGAGGGTAAAGAAGAGAGAGTGGTAAGATCTAGGGGGGATCCAGGGAATACTCAAGATCTCTTTAGGGGTGAACATCTGAGGGTAAATTCCCTTGATCATGACCTTCCTATCTGGAAGCTCTATGAAGAAGTTAAAGGTGAAGTAGTTCCCAAGTGGGAAATGCTTCTCTGCTAAGTATCTGCATGTGTTACCTTGTGATCCTTCCAAATGCCTTGGGGAGAGTTTACCCGACTTGACAGGTGTGGAAATGGAGGCTGAGAGCGGGACAGAGATGTGGTCTGTGGCTTAGCAGCAGAGCTGGAATTCCAAGCCAGTTGGATTTTGGTCTTGGAGCTTGAAGCTTGGTTGGTTGATTTTTTTTTTTTTTTTTTTCCGGGCCTGGGGTTCAAACTCATGAACTTGCACTTGTGAGGTAGGTGCTAAGTTGGGATTTAGAAAATAGAAAAGAATGTGCAGCATGTATGTCAGGCTAGGCCTTGAGGATTGATTGAGACCAGGAGGACAGGCAGGATTGAAGCAGTGATATCTTTATGTCAAGCTGGGTGCATTCTGCTCAAGGGCGAGAAAGCCATTGACCATGAACAAAGGAAGAAAATCTGTTTTATTGACTAACTTAAGTATAAGAGGCGTCACATGGTAAGTCTGGTGCCTCTGTTGGGAAGCCCTTGGGGGAAGTGCAGGATGATAGTAACATTTTGCTGATTTACAGAGTAGAATTCTATAGACTTATAGGGTTTCCTGTATGCTTGAGAACCAGGCCTGAGAGCCATCCTGATAGATTTTATTTATTTATTTATTTTTCTCCTATTACTTTTAATATTAAGTAAAATATTACTTAAAGCCTTTGCAAAATTATGAAGAAATCAGAAATTTTTATGAAAGAGCAGAAGGAAGAGAGTAAAATGAGTATGGAAGTCTTTTTTTTTCAGAACCGGGGATTGAACTCAGGCCCTTGCACTTGCCAGGGAAGTGCTTATTCTACTGAGCTATCTCCCCAGCCCCTGGAGAAGATCTTTAATTATAGTCAAGGTCAGTTCCATGACAGCAGCAGGGCAACATTTTCTCATCTAGAAGTGCATTTTTTTTTTTTTTTAAATGTACGTAGGACAGGGTCTACAGGGTCTCACTACACAGGTTGGATTCTTAGTGATCCTCTTGTCTTCAGCCTCCCAAGCGCTGGGATCATCTATTTTAGTCTCTCAGGCTGAGTATGTGTGTATGTGGCTTCCAGTGTAAACAGAGTGGTGGTTTGTAATTTTTCTCTTCAGGTTGGCATGAATCTAATTATGAGGACCCAACAATGTAAAAATGCCTAGTATTAGGAGGTGTAGGCAGGTGGAAATCAGAAGATTCAAAGGAGAAACTGTATGGAGCCTTTTTTTTTTTCAGAACCAGGGATTGAACTCAGGCCCGTACGCTTGCCAGGCAAGCGTTTATTCTACTGAGCTATCTCCCCAGCCCCTGAGCCTTTTTTTTTTTTACACAGGATCTCACTAGGTGTGCATCCCCATGCCCAACATGCTTTTGAAATTTATAATGAGATCCGGTCTGCTGTAATCCTGTCCTATAATCTATAATCCTAATCTAAATAGTAGTAGGAGGATCACCACCAGTTCAAGGGCAGCCTGTGCTACATAGTAAATTTGAAGCCAGCCCTTTTGAAGAAAAGTAAAAAGTGAATGAATGAATGAATGAATAAATAAATAAATAAATAGAACCTCCCTTTGTCTGTTGACATTTAAGGTATTTTATGAAGCCAGGCATCGGGTGGTACACCCTTATAATCCCAGTACTCATGCAGGCTGAAGTAGGAAGATTTCAAGTTTGAGCCTTGCCTGGGCAACTTAGTGACTTGTTATGATCCGGTCTCAAAAGACAAAGTTAAATAAAAATTCATGACCTAAATTTGCATCTTTTTCAAGCTTTATAGTACTTTTTTTTTTTTTTTTTTTTTTTTTTTTTTTTTTTTTTTTTTTTTTTTTTTTTTTTTTTTTTTTTTTTTTTTTTTTTTTTTTTTTTTTTTTTTTTTGCTTGTAGTGTACTTTCAGATGCACATTCATTCACTCAATGATGGATGAAAATGACAGAAAAACATTTTTTTCTGAGAAGGCAGAACATCTGTTATCTCAACAACAAACAAAATAAACAAAATAAAACAAACAAAATAAAAAGAAAACATACAAAGTTATTATTGCTATTGTTATTACTATTATTATTATTATTATTATTATTATTATTATTATATGGTCAGCTCAGCCTGCCCTAGGGATGGGGCTGGTGCAGCATGTGGTGCTGGGGATTGAACCACAGTCCTGGCAATTACCCAAACTTGCCGAAGCAGGTACTTTAGATAGCTGAGTCATCTTGCTGGCCCTCTATGTTCAAGTTTGTAGTAAACTGCTGGACCGTTTTTTTTTTTTGAAGTGGTTTTTACATTTTACATTGACACCATCAAAATAAGAAAAGTTCCACTAACTCCATTTTTTCACCGACATTTGGTGCTCTGGGTCTTTCAGGTTTTTTTTTTTTTTTTTTCAGAACCAGAAAAAACAAAACAAAACAAAAAATCCTCAATGTCTTGAGTTCTGGCAAACTCAAGACCTTGCGCTTGACAGGCAGGAACTTGTGCCACAGAGGTATCTCCCCGGCCCCACTTTTAGATACTTTGATGAATGCATGATGGTAACTCATTGTAGTTGTAACTGAGCTTTCCTTGGGGCCCAGTGATGTTGAGCTCTCTTCGATGTGCTCATTTGCCTTTCATATATCTTTGTATAGTGTTTTTCATAGTTTTGAGAGTCTAAAGACTAAATTGCTTTGTTTTGAATTGTTAAAGTGTAGATGTTTTAGAAAGACTTCCAGCTGGGCATGGTGGCACATGCCTATAATCCCAGTACTCAGGAGGCTGAGGCAGGAGGATTGCTGTGAGTTCAAGACCAGTTGGAGCTACATAGTGAGTTCAAAGCCAATCTCAATTACATAGCAAGAACCTGTCTGGAAAAACAAAAAACATTCCTGGCCATTTATGATAAATACTAGTCAGTTATCAGGTATTCATTTTTACATAAATTTCTTCCCATTCTGTGGCTTGCTTACTCATTTTCTTTTCTTTCTTTTCTTTTTTTCTTTTTTTATTTTTTGGTGGGCACTTGTGCCACAGAGTTATCTCCCTCGCTCCCTCATTTTTTTTTTTAAATTTTTATTTTATTTTATTTATTTATTTTTTTCTTGTTTCAGAACCTTTATTTGTTTATTCACTCATTTTTATGGCCAGCTCAGCCTGCCCCAAGGGCAGGGCTGGCGCAGCATGTGGTGCCGGGGATTGAACCGCGGTCCCTGAAGCCGCCCAAGCTTCCCCAAGCAGGCGCTTTAGACCACTGAGCCATCCTGCTGGGCCCCCCTCATTTTCTTTTTCTTTCTTTCTTTCTTTCCTTTTTTTTTGTCTTTCTGAGACAGGGTCTCGCTATGCAGTTGAGGCTGCCCTTGAGCTCACTTTTGTAGCCCAGGCTGGCCTCGAACTCGCACTGATCCTCCTGCCTCAGCCTCCCGAGTGCTGGGATTACAGGCGTGAGCCACCACGCCCCACAAATCCCTCATTTTCTTAATAGTGCTTTTTTTTTTTTTTTTTTTTTTTTTTTTTTTTTTTTTTTTTTTTTTTTTTTTTTTTTTTTTGAGACAGGGTCTCGCTATGTAGTTCAGGCTGCCCTTGAGCTCACTTTTGTAGCCCAGGCTGGTCTCGAACTCACATCGATCCTCTTGCCTCAGCCTCCCAAGTGCTGGGATTACAGGGGTGCACTATCGCGCCT
>PVJA010005289.1:41925-44425 GCA_004027025.1 Myocastor coypus | reverse complement strand
TGTTTGGGGGACATAAGAGTCAATACAAAAATCCAGATTTTTTAAAAAAATATCTTGGTACTGGGGATTGAACTCAAGACCTTGTGCTTGCCAGGCAAGCACTTATTCTGTTGAGTTACCTCCTCAGCCCAAATATCCAGATCTTCCAGTACATTTGCTTCAGACTTCAGATAGGCAGAGATGTCAGGGAGTGGTGGCCACCTGAAGCTGAGGTTCAGGGGAGGTCAGGGTTAGGAATACAGAGGGGGTCCAGCCACTCTCCAAGCAGCAGGAGCAGAGCAGGTGGTCTCAGCCCCATGGATGATCCAGTTCTCTACTTGCAGCCCCAGCTACCGCTTCCTGACGTGCTGGTCTGGATGCTCAGTGGGAGGCGCCGTGTGGCCTGCGTTCGGATTCCTGCCCAGGATGTGCTGTTCTCTGTGGTGGAGGAGGAGCGTGGCCGGGACTGTGGGAAGATCCAGAGTCTGCTGCTCACAGTGAGTGGGGCTGGGAGGAAGGTGCTGGGCATGCGGAGAGGCTTCCTGATACTTTTCAGTTGTCTACAAAAGCCAAACGGTGGTTGTAGCTTTGACCAGGTCAGCTTGGGAGATAAATAGCAAAGTCATGAGTGCTGGGCCTGCACTGGCCTTTTTGCTGACCAGGCTCTGCCTCAGGGGTAGGGCCATGAAAAAGGGAAAGGATTAGGTGTTTACCTGGATTGCTGATTTATAGGCAAAATATCTCTGATGACATTCACTGGAGATATTAAAAGTGGTCCCCAGTGGTGAGAAGCTGTGTTGCTTGGTCTGGGCCAGTGGATGTTAAATATGTTGGGAAAAAGCCGGGCGTGGTGGCTCACGCCTGTAATCCCAGCACTTGGGAGGCTGAGGCAGGAGGATCGGTGTGAGTTCGAGACCAGCCTGGGCTACAAAAGTGAGCTCAAAGCCAGCCTCAACTGCACAGTGAGACCCTGTCTCAAAAAGACAAAAAAAAAAAAAAAATGTTGGGAATGGAGGACACAGGAGAAGGGAGAAAAGGGGAGAGTGTAGTTTTAGGATTGAGTTGTGCTGTGTATGGGACATGGGAAGGAGGTCAGGGCAGGAGGTATAAGGGACAGGGTCAGGGATGAAGGGCATGATGGGGGCTGCAGAGGTGAAGGTAGAGGAATTGCCTTTTGGGGTACAACCTGACATTCAGAGAGTACACCTTGGGGCAGCAGGAGTGTGGGTTCTGGGAAAGGGATGGGAGGATTTGGGCCCCAGCATGTCCTCTTCCACACAGGCACCCGGGGCAGCCCCTGGGGAGGTCTGTGCCAAGCTTGAGCTCTTCCTGTGGCTGGGATTAGGCAAACAAGCCAAAGCCTGCACCTCTGAGCTGCCCCCCAACCTGCTGCCTGAGCCCTCAGCTGGGCTACCCCACACCCTGGACCGGGACGGTGAGCACAGAGGGTGGGTGGGAGGGATACAGCCTTCCATGCCACTTGCCCATGGTAGTGGGCAATGCTTCTCCAAGCAAGATGGGCCCTGCCTTCTCCTCTCCCCAGATTTTAGTTACTTCCAGCTCCGGGCTCATCTGTACCAGGCCCGAGGTGTATTGGCAGCAGATGACACTGGCCTCTCAGACCCCTTTGCACGAGTGCTCATCTCTACCCAGTGCCAGACGACACGGGTGAGGGGTTGGGTGAAGGGGCTGAAAGACAAGGTGAGGGAGACTGCCGTAATCTAGGGCGCGGAGGCAAAGCAGAGGTCTTGGGGGAAGAGTGGCTTGCTGGGCTGACTTTAGGACTTGGTCCTGAGGGTGGCAGATTACCCTCGGGAAAGACAGCAGCTGGCAGGGGTGGCCCAACGCCAACTGAGTGATCTGTGCTCCTGGCATGACACACAGTGTTGCGAATCTCACCAGAGCAGGGCTGAATTCCTGACCATGCACAGTGTCACCTCTGACCCCTGCTGCCGTCCCTTTCTCTGCATGGCCCAAAGGTCCTGGAGCAGACCCTGAGCCCCCTGTGGGATGAACTCTTAGTATTCGAGCAGCTGATCGTGGACGGGAGGCGGGAGAACCTGCAGCAGGAGCCTCCGCTAGTGGTCATTAACGTCTTTGACCACAATAAATTTGTGAGTGTGGCCTGGCACTAGCCAGGCTCCAGGTCAGGACCCCACTTCCTTGATGCCCCATCCTCTGGCTCCCTTCTGTCTTTATCACCCTGCTCTCCACAGGGCCCTGCTGTGTTCCTGGGCAGGGCACTGGCCGCCCCAAGGGTGAAGCTTACCGAGGACCCGTACCAGCGCCCTGAGCTGCAGTTCTTCCCTCTGAAGAAGGGACTTCAGGCAGCTGGGGAGCTCATTGCCACCTTTGAACTTATTGAGCTGGACTACAGTAGCCAATTGGAGGTCAGAATACCACAGTCTGGGGTTGGGGAGATAGCTCAGCAACTTATGTGCCTGCCTGGTAAGTGCAAGGTCCTGTGTTTGATCCCTGGTGCCTCTCCTAAAAAAAAAAAAAAAAAAAAAAAAAAAAAAAA
>PVJA010005289.1:29705-41825 GCA_004027025.1 Myocastor coypus | reverse complement strand
TACTCATCAGGCTCCCACCCTCTCTGAGCCCCCCAGGGAGGCGCCACACCCCAACATCTCTGCCTTGCCTGGTTCTTCTGTCTGTGTCTCACATATGTCCCTTTCCCAAGCATAGGTTCTTATGTATTTGGCCTGATTTTCTTGACTCTGATCTCTTTTCTGCTGTAGCTCACAGTTCCTAGTGATGTGGAGCCCCAAGATCTGACAGCCCTGGTCGAACCCCTATCTGGACGCCTGTCCCTGCCACCCAGTGTGCGCCCGGTGATCAGGGAGTTCCGAGTTGAGGTAGCACCGCGCACTCTGAGCCCCTCATTTTCTTGCACCAGGCAGCCTCTGGTCAGATGCAGACAAAGCCTTGAGTCCCCCTAACTTTCTGACTCCCTAGGTGCTTTTCTGGGGCTTGAGGGGCCTTGGTCGTGTACACCTGTTTGAGGTGGAGCAGCCCCAAGTTGTGCTGGAAGTGGCTGGGAGACGTGTGGAGTCGGAGGTCTTGGCCAGTTACCATGACAACCCCAATTTTAGCGAGCTCGTCAGGCATCTGACAGTGGTGAGGCAGGGGCTGGGGCAGGGCATGCTGAGTGGGGAAGTAGAAGAGGTGGATGGTGAATATCTAGCAGTTGTCTCAAACTCTATCAGGGGCCACGTAGTGAATACTTAGGCTCCATGGGCCACAGTTTCAGGTGCAGCCATTCAGCTCTGCCACTGTAGAGTAGTGGCAGCAGCCAGAGACAATGTGCAAATGACTGTCCATGACTATGAAATAAAATCTTATTTACAAAAATTGGCAGGGCACTGGGCATGGTGGTGCAGGCCTATAATCTGAGCATTCTGGGAGGCTGAAGCAGGAGGACTGCAAGTTCTAGTCCATCTGGGGCAATTTAGTGAGACCCTGACTCAAAATGAAAGATTAGAAAAAGGGTTAGAAATGTAGCTCAGTGGGAAGGCCTTGAATTCAGTCCCTTCTACAGACAGACAGACAGACAGACAGACAGACACACACACACACACACACACACACACACACCAAAACAAAAAACTCAACAGTGAGCCATACTTGGCCCAAGAGCTCTGTGTTCCTGTGAGGCCTGCCTGTGCCTTTCTTGGCTCTACTGAGTGGATCAGCCATTTATCCGGAGACACTGAGGGCTGAGAATACTAGATTGTGCCATTTGTAGTCGCCATTTCAGTTAGATTTTGGCAAAGCTGCTCAGAATCTCATAACATCGCTTGGTCCATGTGAACTTTGGTTTTCTGCATGCACCACAGAGGAAGAGATAGACGAGGCCTGGAGGCCTGGAAGACACACACCAGGTGCTGCCCTTGTCTGCAGTGGAGCACCTCTCAGAGATGGCGTTAGATCCAGTTGCTTGCTGATGCCATCCAATCCCTTGATGGCTTTCTCCATCACTGAGAATAGGGCATTGAAGTCTCCACTCTTATTGTTCTTTTTAGGAGTGAAGGGGTTGATATTTTGAGACTGGGACCCACTTTTAGTTGGCCTTGAATTCACTTATGTAGCCCAAACTGGCCTTCAACTCAGAAATTCTCTTGTTGCAGCCTCCCCAGCACTAGGATTACAGTGCTACCACACTTAGTTTCAGGCTGCACAGCACACTGGGGGTTCCAGGGCAGGCATGGCATGCAAACTCAGAAACTCAGGACCTTGTCTTACCAGGCAGGCACTTAGACCACTGGGCTATCTCCCCAGCCCCTCCTCTGCTTTTTGTTTTTCCCTTCAACTCTGTTACTCTGTGGTGTGTGTGTGTGTGTGTGTGTGTGTGTGTGTGTGTGTGTGTGGTGCTAGGGATTGAGCCCAGTGCATGTGCTAAGCTCCAGAGTGCTCGTGTATCATTTGATACTTAGAAAAATCTGTTGAGTCTAGGACTTTGTTTCTTTTGTAGCTGGGACATAGAATCAGAAGGCAGTGACTTAGCAGAGACACAGTGAGGCAGAGGCAGTGCTGGGCCCACAACAAAGTGTAGATGTGTTGTCCTGGTCTTCATTTCTTCCTCAGGGCTTTGCAGACACAGGTCCTCTTTCTCTACCCTAGGACTTGCCAGAGCAGCCCTACCTGCAGCCTCCACTCAGCATCTGGGTAATTGAGCACCGGGCCTTTGGTCGCACAGTCCTTGTGGGCTCCCACATTGTCCCCCGCATGCTGCGGTTCATACTCCATGGAAACGAAGATCCCTCAGAGGAGGAAGGAGCAGAGGAAGAGACAGAAGACTTGGAGCCCAAGGGACTTCCAGGTTAGGGGCCTTCCCCTCAGGGGCTACCAGACAGAAGTCCCTCTGGCTCCTGGGCACCCTCCATGGGCATCACATAACCTCATGGTATTATTCCCCTCATAGGATCAAAGTCCTTGGATCCCTCCCTGGCTAATGCTGGGCTATCTAGACAGCTCCTGAAGGTGAGGCATTGTATGAGAGGGGTACAGAAAAGATTGGCAGGGCCTGGGGCAGTAATGGCTTACATTACCTGAGATCTCACCCCCTCAGGCTCCTCTAAAGAAGCTCAGCCTAGGAGGCCTCCTGAGTCAAGGCCCAGAGTTAGAAGAGGAGATCCCAGACCCAGAAGAGCTCGACTGGTGGTCCAAGTATTATGCTTCCCTGCAGGAGCTGCAGGCACAGGTGGGGCACAGGGTGGTCCAGGACATCAGGGTGGTGGGCAAACGGTAAGAAGAATAATCTCATCATATGGGAGTGCTGTGGTTTTACAGGGCCCTTTACTATAATCATATTTACTCATCTTTGTCACAATTTTAGGAGCTGGGGTTATCAGCTTCATTATCTAGGGCCCTGTTGTTCAACAGAAATATAACGCAAGCCACATGTGTAATTTTAAATTTTTAGTGGTCACATTAAAAATAAGTAAAAGAAAAAAATAAATAAAAGGAACCCAAGCATGGTAAAGTGAGCTCAACACCAGCCTGAACTGCATAGTGAGACCCTGTGTCAAAAAATAAATAGAAATAGGTGAGCTTAATGTTTTATTTAACATTATGTAGCAAAATATTGTTGCCACAAAGGATCACCATAAGGATTAATCAGGAGATCTCTTATGTTCTTAGGATATAGTGAGCTTTTAGAATCTGAGTGCATTTTGTCCTTATAGTATTAGCCACATGCCTACGGCTCAGGAGCAATGAGTGGATACTATCTGAGACACAGGGTTAGGAAGTAATACAAGCTTAGAAAATAGGTGGCTTACACAGCAGTAATCTGAACTAAGGCTTCCCAACTCAGTGTGTGGAAAAGGGCAGACTACTCTAGTAGTGGGTGGGGAGGAATCTCTTATCTGCGCTTTGATTTCAGCCCAACTTGGATGAGGATGAAATGGACGATCCTGGGGATTTAGGTAAGGGGTTTGCTTTGTCTGGCCCTCCCGCTCTGTCCCCACGTGTCTCTGCTTTGGGGCAGTTCTGTTGTTTCCAGACAGCTTCAACCTCACTTCTACAGATGGGGAGGCCCAGGACCAGGGTGAGGCTGACATTGTGGAAGGCACTACATGTCGCAAAAAAGCAATTGCCACCCTGAAGGTGATGTGTTGGGAGATGGGAATCTCTTTGGAGCCTGGGTGTGGAGCGGTCACTGACGCGCCTGCCTTTCAGATCTACAACAGCTCCCTGGAGGAAGCCTTTAACCACTTTGAAGACTGGCTGAATGTGTTCCCGCTGTACAGAGGGCAAGGAGGGCAGGGTGCGGATGATGAAGAAGAAGGGTCTGGAGACTTCATGGGCAAGTTCAAGGTATATTTGGGGAAGGAAAAGGAGCCCAGATAGCACAGGCAAGGATTCAGGAGGAAAACTCTTACCAGAGCCTTTCCTGTCTCCCTCCGTCCCAGGGCTCCTTCCTCATTTACCCCGAGTCAGAGGCAGCATCCTTTTCTGAGCCCCAGATCTCCAGGGGGATCCCACAGAATCGGCCCATCAAGCTCCTGGTCAGAGTGTATGTTGTAAAGGTGAGTGTCTGTCCTGCCGGCAAACCTGCAACACCAGCAAAGGTGATGAACATGAAACCTACAGAATGAGGCTTTAGAAGGCATCTTGGGGAACACAGAGCCCAACTTGATCATTTTTTCACATGGGAGGTCTGAGACACAAAGTTAGGAGACTCCCCCAGGCTTCCAATGCTTGGTGATGGCAGATCTAGAATTTAGAGTAGGACTCCTGATCCCTTGGTCACTATTCTGCTCCAGCAGAGTGGGAAGGACAGCTCCAGATCTCAAGCTGCAGGGTGGCTCATGGCCCAGGGAGGTTCTCACTGTCAAAAAATTTAGTATTTGTACATAATATATCTTGATTCTTTTTTCTCAGTTCCCCTCTCCTCCTGTCAACCCTTCTATTGATTTACAAAAGCTTTGTTTCTATTTTGCTTTTCCTTTTTTTTGTGTGTGCTGGCCGTTGAATTTAGGACCTCATGCTTAGCAAACAGGCACTTTGTCACTGAGCTATATTCTTGGCTCCTTTTCTCTTTCTGTTTTCTTCCCCTCCCTTTAGAAAAAGAATCTCTTCCTGGAGAATTATTATAGAGTTTTGTCCTTCCTTTGAATTAAGACTTGAATTTGTACTACAGTGTTACCTCGGTTCATGAATACTTTTATTTGTGAATAATAATTTTTTAAAAAAGATTTTAATTTTATTTTATTTGTTTATTTTTTTCTTGTTTCAGAACCTTTGTTTGTTTATTCACTCATTTTTTTATGGCCAGCTCAGCCCGCCCCAAGGGCAGGGCTGGCGCAGCATGTGGTGCTGGGGATTGAACCGCGGTCCCTGAAGCCGCCCAAGCTTTCCCAAGCAGGCGCTTTAGACCACTGAGCCATCCCGCCGGGCCCCTGTGAATAATAATTTTTTATAAGCAGAAACATTTGGCAAAATTTTGCTTTTGCTTGCAAATACTACAAGTGACAAACATGACTGTGGCCATCCTTTTTTTTTGCATAAACATGAATATGACCATTTTCCCCAAACTGTGGAATGAATTAAGTTCATGAACTGAGGTACCACTGTATTTATTTAGAATACAAAACAAGTTATCCAGAAAAATAAACACTGAGAAATTGGCTCAAAGTGATCACAGTTTCCATAGATTTGAATGATCAAAAATGGATTCACAATATAAAAGTTATAAAATATATAAGAAAATAATCAGAAAAATTGTCAGAAACAACACAAAGGAGAATTAGACATCTAACACTTCATATGTTAGAATTTTCAAATATTAGAATGTAAAAACTGTTTAAATTGTTACACAAGCAGAAAACAAGAGGCTATCACAGGTGACCGGGGCTGTGGCCTAGGGAGATAGCTCAGTGGTCTAAGAGCCTGCCTGGAAAGCACAAGGACCGGACTTGATCCTCAGCACTGCATGTCATGCTGGCTGGGGCTGGGGAGGCTGAGACAGGAAGATTACTACACATCCAAGCTGTGTAATGAGACCCTATCCCAAATAAAAAAAAATTTTTTTTAAATATTTAAATCAAAACAAAACAAGTGACCAAGGCTGAATGTGGTGGTGCAAGCCTGTAATTCCAGCTTTGTGGGAGGCTGAGGCAAGAGGATCATGAGTTCAAGCCCAGACTGGGCAATTTGACAGTTTGGCAATTTAGTGAGAACTTGTCCAGAATACACATTGTGTGTGTGTGTGTGTGTGTGTGTGTGTGTGTGTGTGTGTGTGTGTGTGCTGGTCTGAAAGGCCTTTATTTCTGCCCTGTGAGGGGAGACAGCTCAGTGGCTCCTCTGGCTGACACCCATGACAGTCACAATACACATTTTAAAAAGGACTAGCAATGTAGCCAACTGTGAAAGCTCTGGTTCAACTCTTAGTACCCAACTCCCACCAAAAAATCATGAAAAAGAAAATCTTTTTAATGCCCAGGTATAGAAGATGAATGAATAAACTGTTTATCTATATGATGAAGTACTACACAGCTTTAAAAAAGAATAAGGAAAACCACTGTGGTCTGAAGCAATTTTCAGAATATACTATAAGGTGAAAATAGCAAAGTGCAGAAGAATGTATAGTTATTCTACCCTCTGAAGTAAGAAAAAAGATATGAAGAAAATATATGAGCAGCAGAAGATATGAGAACAGGAGTGATTAACTAGAAACTTAGAGACTGGCTCTTGAAAGAGAGAGTGACAAAGAAGTGGAAAGATTAGAGTAGCAAAAAAAAAAAAAGAGTAGCAGAAATGAAGATAAAGTGACACTTCTCAGAGCACAAGTGCTCCTTGGCTTATAAAGGCATGTGCGTGGATACACTGCAATTTGAAAACATTGTAAATGCATTTAAACTACCTAATCTACCAAATATCATGGCCTAGCAGCACAGTACATGGCAGAATGTTGGCTGTGGCCTGTTATGGTTGTGTAGTAGCTCACAGGGAGCTCTGGCCTCACAAGAGAAAGACCTAAAGATTATCCCAGAAACAAATCAAAAGGCAAGACCCAGTGAGATAGCTCGGCAGACTAAACACCTGCTTAGGCAAGCACAAGGACCAGGGTTCAAATACTGGCATCAGGCCTACCCCCAGATATGCTGAGCCTGCCACCAAGACTGGGCATGATGGTGTAGACCTGTAATTCCAGCTCTGGGGAGGCTGAAAACAGGAGATCATTATGAGATTGAGCTGCATAATGAGACCCTGTACCAAATACATTTTTTTAAAAAATCCAAAATTTGGAGTATGATTTTTGCTGAATGCATATGGCTTTTTTTTTTTTTTTTTTTTTTCAGTACCAGGGACTGAACTCAGGACTTTGCACTTGCCAGGCAGGTGCTTATTCTACTGAGCTATCTCTCTGGCCCGCATATGGCTTTCTTACCAGTATAAAGTTTAAAAGTGTAAGTCTGTCAAGTATAGAGATGGGGGAGTTATCCTGGTGGCTTCCCAGGGTAGAGAACATTCTAGCAGAAAGAGCCAGACTAGGTGAGGTGGTGCTTAGAACTGGGAGGGATGACAAGAAGACAAGGTGGGTGGAGCAGAATGAGTGGGGAAGAGAGAGTTTTAGGAGTTAAGTTTTCAGAGGAAATGTAGCAGCACTTAGGGGAAAGGACTGATCATGTGTGGTCTTGCTTGCTGGTCATTCTATTCTGACTTAAGCAGGAAGCTATCAGAAGGTTCTAAGTAAAGGATGCTATTTAAGTTTTATTTTATTTATCTATTTTTTATTTTATTTATATTATTAGTCTGCTGAGCTATCTCACTGGCCTGCTACTTAAATTTTAGTATACTTTCTTTTTTGCTGAGTGGAGAAAAGGCAAGGGAAAGCAAGAGTGGGGGAAGGGAGACTAATTATGAACTCACTGCAAGGCCCAGGGCAGAGAGAGACTGGTGGCTTGAAAAAAGGTAGGAGAAGGTGGTGGTTGGCAGTTAAGATTCTGGGGAAAATAAAAGATTCTGGAAATATCTTCAAGGTGAGGCTGATAGGATTTGAAACAGAATAGCTGTGAATGGTGTGAGTATAAAAGGAAAGACAGGCTAGACTCACAGGTTTTGGCTCACATACCGGGGAGTTCAGATAAAGGTACCTTAACTGATGAAGAGGAGGCTTTGGGTGGAGTAAGACTGGGCATGGAGGTGACTAGAGATCTGTTGGATTATAGCAAGTAATTTTTTTTTGTGGGGCGTGGTTCAGGGGATTAATTCAGAGCCTTTTTGTGGAGCCACATGCCCAGTTTCTTTTTTATTTTTTTAAATTTTGAGACAGGGTCTTGCTATATTACACAGGCTGGGCTTAGACTTATGGTGCTTCTGCCTAGCTTTGCAGAGTGCCAGGATTCCAGGCCTGCACTGCCATGTCTGGTTGATCATATTAGGCTTTTTGTGCTGCTTAGGCTGTATAGTGGATTTCTAACTGGTGGTGAGCTCATTACACTCAGCTGAATTAAACTAGCTGGGTGCAGGGGGTCCACTTGAGAGTTGTTGCAAGCAGCATAAAAGACAGAACAAGAGAAGGTGCTACAACACTGTTAGGGATGCTGTTTGGAGAAGCTTTTGGAGCTGTTGGAAGCCATTGATTCTCCTGGAGAACCTTGTGCTGGCTTTTCCAGTGAGCTTTAGGGGGGCTTTGATCCTCATTTTGAGCATCGCTCCCTAGCTAAGAAGGGGAACATGGTGCACTGCTCAGCCTCATGGAGAAACTTGTCACGTTGGCTTTCCTGATGGGAACTTGGCTTTTCCCGTCACTGGAGGAGCTCAGGACCTCACTGTTACTGAGGATGGCTGTGGTACTTTGAGGGAGCTCTGGTGCTTACCTTGACCATTGCCTCCTAGTTCCAGTTCAGATCCCCCAGCCTGCTAGCCCAGATCCTTCATCCCACTGGCATAGACTTCCTAGCTTTTACCACTGACCTTTGGGCCTTTCCAGTACAGATCTGTGAAGCAGACCTACATGAGACTTAGCTGTGGGCTCTAGGTCTCCAGTTGGACTTGTTGAACTGTTATGAGCTCTAGGTCTTCAGCTGGACTCATGCAGGATATAAGGATTCAGGCCCTCAGCTGGAGTCCTTGGTGTTCATGTTTGTGAATAGACTTCCTGCACTTCTTGGTGAATCATTATACTATTATAAAAGGTGTCCTGTATCATATTGTTTCCCTTACAAAACCACTAAACCATGATGGGCTGCAAGTAGAGTTGGCAGTGACATTCAAATCTGGAACTTAAGAGAGAGATCCAAGCTTCAAATATAATTGGGAGTTGTCAGCCTGTTGATGGTATGTGATGCTTTGGGACTAGATGAGGCCACTGTGGGAATGCATATGTATGGTGATGAGGTCCAGGGCAGGATCCAGGATATTTGAATATTTAGATGTAGGAAAGAAGAGCAAGTCTCTGTAATGATGCTGCCAAGGAGGTAACCACCCTGGTCCCTGCAGAAGGACAGACTCTTCACCTATGTCAGCAAAGAGGAGGACTGAATGTGTGTATACAGGCCTTGGTAGGCTGGTAGTCATAATAGCAGGAGTTTGTACAAATTCCCCTGTAAGGAGTGGGTATTAGTGGAAAGTAATGGAGAGAGAGGCATTGAAGAGGTTAGAAAAAGGGTGTATCATCAGTACCTGAGAAAAAGGAAAAGTGAATAAAGCAAAGGAATGCAGTCTGAGAGTGAGAGCACTTAGAGAAACAGAAAGATAGATCCACATCAATGGAAAATTATAATGTATTTGAGAATAGGAGAAGCTGAGTGTGATGGCACTTGCCTGGAAACCCAGCACTCAGGAGGCTGAGAGAGGAGGTTTACTATGAGTTCAAAGCCTGCCTGGACTACATAGGGAGACACTGTCTCAAAAGCAACAACAATAGCAAAAGAGAAAAAAAGAATGGGAAGATTCAGTGTCCTGGCAATGTTAGTTCTCCTCAATTTAATCTACAGCTTTAAAATGGTGCTACTTAAGATTATGGACTTTTGGGTTTTGGGGTGGAATCTGATAAGGTAAAACAAAATGTATAAGGAAGAAAAAGGCCATGAATCACCAGCCTCTGTTGAAAGAGTAAGGTCACAGAAGGGGAGCCTTCTCCTTCCCTTCATGGCTTCTAGGAAGGCTCAAGCGCTCAGGGCAGTGCAGGACCAGTACCAAGATGCATGTATAAGCCATGGGAACAAATAGAGACTACTGGAACTTAGGCAGAAGTTAGGTATAAAAAGAAAAACCCTGGAACAGAAGCAAGGGCTGGGCCTTCTAGTAGGTGCTAGAAAAAAATTTAATTTACATAATGGGAAAAAGTGAAATGAAAACCTTTACCTTTTTTGAACATTAAATTCCACATGGATTTTTTGTTTTTGATACTGAGAATTAAACTCAGGACCTCACACTTGCCAGGCAGAAACTATATCACTGAGCTTATATCTCTAGGCTCCACTTGGATCAAAGACATAAAGTTAAAATCTTCATTGCCTGGAATCTCAACACTTGGGAGACTGAGGTAGGAGGATCATTGAGAATTTGCAATCAGTCTGGGGTACACAGTGAGTTTAAGACCAGCGTGAGCTACATAGTGAGTTTAAGACCAGCCTGAGCTACATAGTGAGACCCTGTCTCAAAAAACAAATGAACAAAAAATGTTAAAGTCTTCAGAGGCGGGCTGGGGAGATAGATCAGTAGAATAAACATTTGCCTGACAAGCACAAGGGCCTGAGTTCAATTCCCAATTCTGAAAAAAAAAAAGTCTTCAGAGGCTAAAAATAATACTTTTATGACCATACAGGATATAGATGATTTATTAACGAAAAGAATTAAATGAAGTATTAATAAATTGATTTTACGACAATTAAAACCTCTACTCAAAGGGCTGGGGAGATAGTGCAGTAGAATAAGTGTTTGCCTGGCAAGCACAGGGTCCTGAGTTCAATCCCCAGTACCGCAAAAAAGCAAAACAAAAACAAGAAAATCTCTACTCACCAAAAGCCACCAAAGAGAGAGTAAAGAGACAGGCCACAGACTGGGAGGTGGTTGTACTATATAATTAACATCGACAAATATCCTGACTATATGAGCAGAAAAAGAACAATCCAGTGGAAAAATTGGCAATAGACATAGAGAGATACTGTCTACAAAACAAGGAATCAAAATGCATAATAAGCATATGAAAATATGTCCAGTGTAATTGCTAACCAGGGAAGTACATATGATAACCTCAAGGAGGTATGCCTGCATACACATGTCAGGGGCTAAAAGCCTGAGCTCAGCCAGATGTGGTGGAGGATCATGAGATTTTTTTTTTTTTCCCCCCAGTGGATAATGTAGTAACTTGTGTTGGTTCTACTTTAGAGATTTGGAACAATGACTACTAAATTATATTTCATCACTCCCTTGTTAGGGAACATTTGTGTGATGTGCATTTTCTTTCTTTTTTCTTTTTTTTCCAGTCTTTTTGAGACAGGGTCTCACTATGCAGTTCAGGCTGGCCTTGAGCTCACTTTTTGTAGCCCAGGCTGGTCTTGAACTCTCATTGATCTTGCTGCCTCAGCCTCCCACATGCTGAGATTATAGGTGTGTGCCACTACGGCCTGTTTTTTTCTTTCTTTTAATTTTTTTTTTTTTTTTTTTTTTTTTTTTTTTTTTTTTTTTTTTTTTTTTTTGTCTTTTTGAGACAGGGTCTCACTGTGCAGTTGAGGCTGGCCTTGAGCTCACTTTTGTAGCCCAGGCTGGTCTCAAACTCACACCAATCCTCCTGCCTCAGCCTCCCAGGTCCTGGGGGATTACAGGCGTGAGCCACCACGCCCGGCTTCTTTTAATTTTTTTTCATTAATTTTATTGAAAAATCAGTAATTACATAGCATGTTAAAAATTCTTGACAGCGCTGGCTAGATAGCTCAGCAGTCCAAAGCGCCTGCTTAGGCAACCTCAGGGACTGTGGTTCAATCCCTGGCACCACATGCTGCACCAGCCCCACCCTCAGGGCAGGCTGATCCAGCCATAATATATTTTTTTTAAGTTTTTATTTTTATTTTTATTTTCCTGTTTCAGAGCTTTTGTTTGTTTGTTTTTATTTATTTTTATGGCCGGCTCAGCCAGCCCTGAGGGCAGGGCTGACACAGCATATGGTGCTGGGGATTGAACTGCAGTCCCTGCAACCGCCCAAGCTTTCCTAAGCAGGCGCTTTAGACCACTGAGCCATCCTGCCGGGCCCCCGCCAGCCATAATATTAAAAAAAAAAAAAAACTTGTAAAAGAAATAAAATAAAATCGTAGACAAACATTGAAATGTGAAAGATGTAAGATGTAGCCAAAGTGAATTTAGAGAAATATTTCTGGAATGAATACATAGCATGTGATTAATAATAGATTACACATTATAAATAAATTATTTACAAACTTAGATGAATATAGCAAAAATTGTCTAAAACAAAAATGAACAATTTACAGATCAATCATATAATAGTTCACTCTGTGCCATAATTGAAAAACATATTCATATAATTAGAATTCTCAAACTAAAAAGGGATAGGCAATAAATATTTAAAGATTTAAAATTTCTAAATATACTTGAAATTATAGCCCGGGCGTGGTGGCTCACGCCTGTAATCCCAGCACTTGGGAGGCTGAGACAGGAGGATTGGTGCAAGTTTGAGACCAGCCGGGGCTACAAAAGTGAGCTTAAGGCCAGCCTCAACCAGC
>PVJA010005289.1:0-29605 GCA_004027025.1 Myocastor coypus | reverse complement strand
CATGCTATGTAGGAGCAAAATTAAATAGCATCATATTCCACGTTAGAAAAAAAAAAAAGAGCAAGTGGGTAAGAAACTAGACTAATTAATTCAAAGGACTGAAAGAAAAAAAATCTGTCCTCATTGAATTCTGTACTTAGCAAACATACTTTTTTTGGGGGGGAGGGGAGTGGAACCAGGGACTGTACTCAGGACCTTGTACTTGCCAGCAAACATACTTTTAGAAACTAAAA
The DNA here is from genome assembly GCA_004027025.1 of Myocastor coypus. Taxonomy (NCBI): domain Eukaryota; kingdom Metazoa; phylum Chordata; class Mammalia; order Rodentia; family Myocastoridae; genus Myocastor; species Myocastor coypus. The sequence goes on along the minus strand of PVJA010005289.1, from coordinate 29,372 downwards.
GTAAAATATTTTTTAGTTACACAAACTCTAAACATTCTAGTATCTCCAGACATAGCATATAGAAAATAACGAAGACCATAATCCAGAAGGGAAGAGAAGTTTCTGTATGGTCCTGGATAAAGAATAAAGAGCTCTCAAAATGGTAGGTATGCAGGACTACATAAAATATAATTATATTAGATGAACCCATTTAAAAGGTCATTGAGCTGGGCGTGGTGGCACAGGCCTGTAATCCCAGCACTCGGGAGGCTGAGGCAGGAGGATTGATGTGAGTTCGAGGGACCAACCTGGGCTACCAAAGTGAGCTCAAGGGCAGCCTGAAATGCATAGTGAGACCCTGTCTAAAAAAGACAAAATATAAATAAATAAAAGGTCATTGAAGATATCTACAAAGCAGTACCAATCTTATGTCAGGTTATATACATATTTTTCATATATATGTGTGTATGTGTGTAAAAGACACAAGGAATAGTATAAAGTCGATGGAAAATTGAAATATACTTTTTTTTTTTTTTTTTTGCGGGACCGGGGTTCAAACTCACGACCTTGCACTTGCCCAGCAGGCACTTGTGCCTCGGAGCTATCTCCGCAGCTCCCGAAATATACTTTTTAAAGCTTCTAATACTAGGAGAAAATATACTATGTCTTATAAGTAGATTGTAAGTCAAAGATACAATATGTCATAAAACAAAATTTAAAATTAAATTTATAAAATTAAATACTAATTAATTAAAAATTAAATATTTCAAAACAATATTCCAAAATTAAAATTAGATCATGAGTCCGACTAAGAGGCCAGAATGTTGTGTATCATATATACAAATCTGTGACCAATTCAGAGTACTCACACAGTACTTGAATAGGTTAATATATTTAAAAATATCAGCTATTAAAAAGTTTTTATGATAGTAAAGAATTACTGAGACGAAAACATAACATGGCTGGGGAGATAGCTCCATGGCACAAGTACCTGGCTGGTAAGTGCAAGGTAGTGAGTCCAAACCCCGGTCCCACAAAAAACAAAACAAAACAAAACAAAACAAAAAAAAACCCATAAAGACTGGAATGGAAAATATATGACCAACACTTCTAACAGTTTGGGGATAGAATATCACACAAAGTTCTAGTATGTCATGGACATGGACAGTGTCCATGATGCTTACTGATGGCCAGGTGTCACTTGTGTGACTGAGCTACTGCTATTTCCTTGATATCCACCCTGTAGACCCAGACAGAATCATGACCCTTAGGGTTAAGGAGAAGCCCATTTATAGAATATGCTGATGGACATATTCTGCTGCTGTATACAAAAGAATAATTAAAAGACTGCTATTATATACCTTTTTCTCCTGTATTTAACTTTCCCCTATTTGGTGGGTTCTTTGTGTTCTCGTTTATAGAATTATGGTCATTTTGATCCCTCTGTAGAATAACTTTTAGTAGTCTGTGTAAGGTTGCCTTTTTTGTTATGAAGTTCTTTAGTTGTTTTTTGTCATGGAAGTATTTCACTTCTCCAATATACTTTTGCTCACTATGTAGCCCAGGTTGGCATCGAACTTGTAGTGATCTTCCTGCTTCAGCCGAGTGCTGGTACTACAGGTGTGTGCCACCAGGCCTGGCCTGTACATTTCAAGTATTTCCTAATTGAAAACTCATCCAACCTTTCAGTGGGAGATTTCTCCCTTGGTTACTTTCTGCATGTACTTGTTCTGAAATTAGACTCAAAATGGGTCTGGGTTATGACAATGACACTTTTCCCAATTCCATTCCATGCTGTCCCCTAGGCAACCAACCTCGCTCCTGCAGATCCCAATGGCAAAGCCGACCCTTACGTGGTGGTGAGCGCTGGCAAGGAGCAGCAGGACACCAAGGAACGCTACATCCCCAAGCAGCTCAACCCCATTTTTGGAGAGTGAGGCTGGGCCTTAAGGTTGGGAGTAGGGGAGCAGCTTGGCCATCAGTGCTGTGGCCCTGGGGCTTTCACCAGCTACCTGGCTTGGTGATAGTATGGGGCGCACTTACACTCCAGACTACCTCTGAGGGCCATGTTTCTCCTGTCCAGGGTCCTGGAGCTAAGCATCTCACTTCCGGCTGAGCCAGAGCTGACTGTGTCTGTGTTTGATCATGATCTTGTGGGTTCTGATGACCTCATTGGGGAGACCCACATTGATCTGGAAAACCGATTCTACAGCCACCACAGAGCAAACTGTGGGCTGGCCTCCCAGTACGACATGTGAGCCTGGCAGGGCCCTCAGAACTCTTCTGCCTCTCTGCCTCAGCACGTTTGGGATCCAGTGTGTCTCTGGATCTGGAATGGCACAGAAGGAGAGCTAACCAAGGCACCAGTAGCCAGACTTGGCTTGGGTGTGGGAGCCCATAACTAATAAGTTACTCACTTTCTTGGTCCTCAATTTCTCATCTGCCAAATAGAAATGGTAACAATATTTCCTTCATAGATGGAAAAATCTTTGATTTTCATCATTTCTATGAACTAGGACAACCTGTCTCTTGTTGGGGTGCTGAGCCTAGATCCCATGCCCTCAAGAGTTTTCATTTCTACCCCGTGCCTGTCCATACACTGGCACCAGCTGAGGCATCTCCTTTCCTGCCCCTAGGGATGGGTACAATGCCTGGCGTGATGCATTCCAGCCTTCACAGATACTGGCAGGGCTGTGCCAACGCTGTGGCCTGCCTGCCCCTGAATACCGAGCTGGGGCTGTCAAGGTGGGGAGCAAAGTCTTTCTGACACCACCTGAGAGCCTGCCCCCAGGTACTGTCCCCTCTCTGCTAGACAAGCCAAGGGAAGCAAGTGGATGTGGTATGAGGTGGAGGGCCTGGTGCCAGTTGAGTGCACCCCTGAAAGAACCCACGAAGGCAGTGGGCAGAATGAGAGCTTTATTGAGTCAGAACAAGGTTCATGGGTGCTGGGTAGAGAACAGTCTTTAACTGGACTTCATAGAGCCATAGCTAATTATGCAGGGCAGCTCCACAGTGTCTACACGACAGCATGATGCAGCAGCAGAGCTGAATTGATGCCCGCAAATGGCCAGTGATCTATTATCTAAACGGGGACTGAGCACAGGCCACAGCCCCTCCTGTGCCCTGGTGCCTTTGACTGCTGGCTTTCAGCAAGCCCCTCCCACTTTGTGTGTGGCCCACTTACCCACCTCACCTCCCTCTCCGTGGACTCAACTCTGTAGTAGTCTCAATTTAGATCTAATGAGGAGGGGCAGAAGGGACAAGGAAGAGTTGGGCACTGTGTGGGACCCAAGCTCATGCACTTTTTGTTCCAGGTGGTGGGGGTCCCCAGTTGGCAAATGGAACCTCTGAGGAGACCCAGGCATTGTTTGTCCTGCGGCATTGGCAGGAGATGCCAGGGCTGGGGATCCAGCTGGTACCTGAGCATGTAGAGACTCGGCCCCTCTACCATCCCCGCAGCCCAGGGCTGCTGCAGGTAAGGAAGTGTTCAACATTTCTGATATAGGGCTCAGAGAATTCCAGGATTCTCACCTGATTCTGGCCACTAGCCCCCAGATACCCTTTCTCTAAGATTTCCACTTGGGCCTGATGCTACTTGCCAGCACCTCACCCCAGTCTTGGAATCTTGGACCTCCATGCTGGGACCCCTTGCCTCATTCCTGAGTCTGCTCTTACAGGATCCTTACTCCTGGGACACCAAATTGCAGACCTAGGGGTCCCAACCTGACTTCTACTTTGTTTACCAAGATCTGGACCTTAGGAACCGCGGATCTTACTTTTGATCCCTATCATCTACTTTCTGGGCCCTTATCTCTGAATCCCTAACCAGACCTTGACTCTGTAACCCTTAGCCCAGACTCTACCTTCATGCCCATCTTCCAGGGTCTGTTTGGATGGCCCTCTTCCAGCTCTCTTTCTTTTAGGGACAGGGCATAACCTGTGAGCACAGGCCTATCAGGGGTGGTGGGGACCTGAGCAAGATCCTCAAACCTAGTCCTCTGCCCCTAGGGATCTCTTCACATGTGGATTGACATCTTCCCCAAGGACGTGCCTGCCCCACCTCCAGTTGACATTAAACCTCGGCAGCCAATCAGGTGAGAGCTTTCTCCCAAGGGGCAGGCACATCTTAGTCTACAGAAATATGAGCCCGAGGTAGGCAGAGACTGCTGAGCCGCTGACCACAGACTTTTGGGACAGGAGAGTTAAGGACCCCTCCCCCAGAAGCCACAGTGAGTTGGGTGTCATCATGTGTAAGCAGAGAATCCACATATCTTTCAGTGGACCCCAACTTCCATCTGAGCTGGTTAGAGCAGAGTTCTGTGGAGGATGTAGCCACTTCAGACAGGGCTAGATCGAGACGCTTGGATGCGGCCACCAGTCTGTCACTTTTGGTCTCTGCTTGCCTTCCTTGGTACCACTGTCAAGTGGTGGTCTTTGACAGTCTGTGAGCAGATGGTTTCTAACAGTGCCAGGCTTATTTCTTACCAGCAAGGCCATCTGAGCAGAAACGAACAACTTTTTAGTTAGAGCATTAGACTACAAATATAGCTCCTCAAGCCCATCATTGTTGTTAGGGGGTTGTAATATGCCCTAGGCCAGTCCCAGTGATGTCCCCAATCCTGAAGCCAGTTAGAGACTTCCCTAATCAGAAATGTAGACTGATGTGTCTGGGGTGAGGGGGCAGGGTCATCAGCAGACAACAGTACTGCTGACAAACAAGGGGAAGCTGACATTGGGCAAAAGAAAGCAGCTATCACGCCAAGTCTATGATGGGCATAGAAGGCCATGCTAGGGCAGGATGCAGAATGTTGCAGCCCCTCTTGGCCCTTAGGCCCGCATGCTATCATGTCTCCTGTCCCCTTACTTTTCTCTGCAGACTGTCTTTCCTCTCTGCTCAGTCTTCACTTTTCTGCACCCCTGAACTTCAGCTTGCACAGCACTCTGGCTTGCAAGGGGTCCAGCTCTGCATCAGGCACTACACCACACAACCTTTCAGGGCCTCAATGGCAAATTTATGAGAAGTGCTCATTGTACTGTCTTGAGCCAGAAGAACGTTCCTGGTGCCACCTGCTGTCCTTTTATGGGAGCACAGGCATACTAATGACCCAACTGGGTAGATATTAGGTGCTCAGTGAATGTCAGCATCCCTGGTCCCAGTCCCTGCTTCCCACAGCCCCTCCCAAGACCCCTCTTAAGAGGTTGAAAACCATGCCCTAATGCATCCCTCAGTTATGAGCTCAGAGTTGTCATCTGGAACACAGAAGACGTGGTTCTGGATGATGTGAATCCACTTACTGGAGAGATGTCAAGTGACATCTATGTGAAAAGGTAGGGGATCACAAGCAGGGTCTTGGGCTCTGGCTGAGTGCAGAGGCTACCCTCAAGCCCTGGGCATGCCTAGAGCGGGGTGGAGAGCCAGGTTCTGGGTTCTAGCCGTGTCCCTTCTTTGGCCAGCTGGATGAAGGGATTGGAGCATGACAAACAGGAGACAGATGTCCATTTCAATTCACTAACTGGGGAGGGGAACTTCAACTGGCGTTTTGTGTTCCGCTTTGACTACCTGCCCACGGAGCGGGAGGTGAGCGTCTGGCGCCGACCTGGACCCTTTGCCCTGGAGGAAGCTGAGTTCCGGCAGCCGGCTGTGCTGGTGCTGCAGGTCTGGGACTATGACCGCATCTCCGCCAACGACTTCCTTGGTACTGTTTAGCCTTCTCCCTGATTTCTGCCCTCACTCCCACCACCCCTTGGCACCCATGTCCCTGGGTTTCCTACTCTCTCCCACCACTGAATCCTGGGATTTCAGACCACAGGCCTGAACCTTTCTTTTCTTTTCTTTTTTTTTTTTGTCTTTTTGAGACAGGGTCTTGCTATGCAGTTGAGGCTGGCCTTGAGCTCACTTTTGTAGCCCAGGCTGGTCTTGAACTTGCACCAATCCTCCTGCCTCAGCCTCCCAAGTGCTGGGATTACAGGCGTGAGCCACCATGCCCGGCTGAGCCTTTATTTTCTGATTGAGGACAGTAACTTCCATTTGTACTCAGAGTCCTTGCCTTAGTCCCCTGATTTTACTCTCATGAAGTCACCCTGGACTCCATGATGCTTACTTTGCTGATCTGATCCCAGCCCCTGCCCCTCTTCCGTTGGGATGCGACCCCCTGCTGGCTGTGGTGTGGTCCATGGCTGTGCCCTGATGACCACATCCTAATTTTGGTGCACAGCCCTGCTATGCAGCCTCCTCAGCCCTGAGAAGTTAGACTCAGGTCTCACACCTAACCCAGTGTGCTCTGCTACAGGAACCCTGGAGCTGCAGCTGCCAGACATGGTGCGGGGGGCCCGGACCCCTGCACAGTGCTCTGTGCGGCTGGCCCGTGACAGGGCTGGCCCGAGGTGTAATCTATTCCGCTGCCGTCGCTTGCGAGGCTGGTGGCCCGTCGTGAAGCTGCGAGAGGCAGAGGATGTGGAGCGAGAGGAGCAGGAGGCAAAGGCTGGCAAGAAGAGGAAGAGGAGAAGGAAGGGCAGGCCTGAGGACCTGCAGTTCACAGACTCAGGTGGCCATGTCTACATCCTCACAGTGAGTGAGCAGAGTGGGGACCCAGGCCTGGCCAGGCACTTGGCCTCCCCTGTACCCAGGGACACAAGGTTGTCTTTTCTTCAGGGAAAGGTGGAGGCAGAGTTTGAGCTGCTGACTGTAGAGGAGGCAGAGAAGCGGCCAGTGGGCAAGGGGCGGAAAGAGCCAGAGCCCCTGGAGAAGCCTGAGTGAGTGGGCCCAGCTGTACTGGGCCAAGAGGTGGGGGGGCTGTGGGCTCCTGGCCATCCTGATTCTGCCCTTTTGTCCACAGTCGCCCCAAAACCTCCTTTAACTGGCTTGTGAACCCACTGAAGACCTTTGTCTTCTTCGTTTTGCGCCGGTATTGGCGTATCCTGGTGCTCCTGCTGGTGTTGGCACTCATCACCATCTTCCTCCTCCTCATGTTCTACACCATGCCAGGCCAGATCAGCCAGGTCATCTTCAGCCCCCTTCACAGACCCTCTGACTCCAACTGACCTGGACACAAGTCCCCCAGCTAACATGCAGTATCCCAGAGATCAGTGCTTTCTCTCAATAAAACTCCCATGTCCACCAGACCTTGATTCTGGGGGTTGTGCGGGTTGGGTTTCTACAAGGCACAGAGGACATGGCTGTTCTTGCATGGTTTCAGGTGCTGGGGATTGGCTAAAACGCACACAGATGAAAGCCCAGGACTAGTCAGAGGCCCAGGGCATCCGTAACCACAGTTAGCATTCAGGAAGGCCGCCTAATGCCCATTCCTGCCTAGGCCCAGGGCCCTTCTCTGCCTACAGTACTGCTGTTCCACGTGGATGCACTGTGGCACTTCATCACTTAATCCTTACTAACCCTAAGGAATGGCTTTGGGCACAGGCAGTCACTGAAACCAGTTCTCTGCTCTTGGCTCATCTCTGCTGCCCTCAACAGGCAGTTTCTCCCCCTGTAACTGTAGGATTGCTGTTTCCCTATTCCACCCAGAAGGGACGACAATGGCCCTCTTCCCTACAGGGCCTGGCTTGTCCTGGTCATGGTGGCCAGGGAAAACTAAGGGTGGGACACCAACTCTCCCAAACCACATAAGACAGGAGGATGACCAGGGTTTCCCAGAGGAAATTTGGGATGCTGTAAGAATGGTTCCTAAAGAACCAGGAACAAGGTTCACACAGCCAGGGCTGTCACCTCCATTCCTAGATGATGTGTTCACAAGGACAAGCTGCTCCTGGGTCATCGCAGGGGTTCTGGTGTCATTACTGTACTGTTCTTGGCATGAGTCTTATCTCTCTGCTGTGTTGGTGCCGACACTCTAAGACCTTTTCTGATGAACTAAGCAAGGGTTACTGTCTGGGCTTGCTGAGCTGTGGAGTGGCAAGGCAGCTGGGTCATAGCTCTCCACACACAGGAAGGGCTGACGCTGCTCCAGAGGGCCCCTGCTATCTTCCCTCCTTGCTTCCATCCAGGAGCCTCCAAAGACCAGGATGTACTGTTCTCTGTGTCAAGGGCCAGTGTGGAACTTGGCAGAGGAGGGTCAGTAAGTGTAAGGTCAGGTGACTGAATCTATGGTTGAGTCCATGGTCATGGGGTGCAGCTCCAGCTGCAGCTGTCACCAGAGATGGCAAACTCTAGCCTTTACTCAGAGCACTAGGTGTCAGCCGCCATAGGCCTGAAGGCCAGGGTGGCCCCAGGACACTTACCCTAGACAAGGCCACCTGATAACAGCAGAGGAGGGCCCCACAACTCAGCTACTGAGTGGACATTGGTCTATAATGAATGAAACCCCACTGGGCCACAAGGGGGCTCTCACAGGGCAGGTGGGCCCTGACCAGCAAGCCTAGAGACTTCAGTAAGTGGCTAAATGATGGGCTGGCCTCAGGGTCCAGCCAGACCCAAGAATCACTCAGAGACCAGTGAGTACTATCACAATCAGTATTTATCACCCTGGGGCTGGGGAGGCAGAGAATGTGGGAGACAGAAGAGGCTGAGGGATATGACAGGCTGAAGAGAAACAGGAGAAAGAGAAAGGCAGAAGAGGACTACGTTGTCTTCCCTAGGTCAATTTTCTTCTGGATGGCGCGGGCTGAGTGGTAGATGAGTGAATCAATGAGGCCAGCCACTGGGGGAAGAGACAGGGCTGGCACCTCGATCTAGTGAGCCCTTCCCCTAACTGGCCAGACCAGTGTCCTTAGCCCTTGAACTGCCCCTTCCTCCCAACCAAAACCTGAGGACCAGGCTTTATACTGCCCTCTGGGTTGTGTCCCCAAGACATCTGGGGCTTCTTACCTGTGAACATGCCCCCGATAATGGCGCACACACCTGTCAGGAAGTGGGTGAAGGACCTGGCAAAGGAAGCAGGCTCGGTGGGCACCCTGCTCCCACAGGCCCAGATCCCTCCTGTCCCCACCCACATTACCTGTGCTTTTCTGTCAGCTTCACCATCATGGGTGACAGCTCATAGAGCACGAAGACTCCAGGAAGCCCTTGGTCTCCCAGCAGCCCATTGGCAACCTTCTCATGCCTGGTCACAGAGAACTGATTTGTCCTCAGCACCTAGGATGAGAAGGGAGCCAGGGCCAGAGCTGGGCTACAGCCTGACCTCAACTCTCCAGCCCTGGGTCTGTTCCTGCCTCTCATTTGTGCCGTGACTATGTGGAGGGGGGAAAGCAGCACCATGCTAGTAACTAACACTCCAACAACTGGGGACCATGTAGGTGCCCTGGATTAGCCTTGACAGGCTACTTCCCCACTGGTCACCAGCTTATCATAGTTTATCAGTCCAAGCTCTGTCCGGTGGAGCTTGTGGAAGTCCAGGATGAGAATTAACTCTCCAAGGCCGTATCCTAAGGTCGGACTGATACCCTTGCCCCTCAGCCCCTTACATTCTGCAACAATGTGGCCCCAGCATGAGTGGAGCAAGGCTCAGGGAGTTTGGTCGACTGAAGCCATGACCCAGGGCAGATGGGTACACAGGGGACACGGCTGCAATGGGTGGAGCCTGTGTGCGCACAGGAGTGAGCAAGGGCTCCAAAGTCTAGGCCTAGGCATGCCTCTTCCTATGAGGGCACGTTTTCATCCACACGGGACATAGCAGCACTCACTTCGCAGACTGAAGGGACTTTCAGGTGCTAGGCACAAGGCAGGTCCCTCCGACTCACCTCCCCATCTACTTTCATGTACACTGTGGGAACCACCTTCACAAAATACTGGAACATCATGGAGGCTGCAAGGAAAAGAAAGCACAGGCATGGGTGCCTGGCTGGGCTTTCTGTGTTGGGGGGCACATCCCAGGCCAGTACCTTGGGGTGCAGTGACATTAGTGTGGTCCAGGGGGTTCACAATGCCCGGGTAGTCCTCCCCAAACGACAGGTGCTGGATGTAGTGGGTCATGTTGATCTGCAAGCAACACCAGCCTGAGGCCCATGCTGTCCCCAGCCCAGGCCAAGCTCAACATTACAGCAGTGACCAGATGCCAGAGTGTCTGTGCAAGTGGCGAAGAGGGAGATGGAGGAGGGGAGCAGCCCCCATTGCTGCCCAGGAGCTCCTCCTCACAGTCCACAGGCTCCTGAGGTGCCAGAGGTTAGGACAGTGCATGCACACAGGCCAGGAGCCAAGGCAGAGTGGCAGGTGCCAGCTTTGCCTGGTCACCTCAAGCCACGAAGGCCAAGACTGGAGGTTCCTGGTCTTTAGGCTATTTGCTGTCCTGACCTGTATCAAACTCAGCCACTCCACGGATCTTTCTAAAGTATGTATCTGATTATGTTATGTTCCTGCTTCATGTAGGCCAACAGTCTTCCTCTGCTCTCGGGGGAAAATATTAGACTCCTCTGGGGGGCCTCGGAGCCCCATGTGTTCTCACTGGTCCCCACAATGTACTCAGCCTCACTCATCCATAACTGTTGTCCTTGCAGTTCCTAAGAAGTGTACAATCTCTCCTGGCCTTGCCCCAAGGTTCCCTGTGATGCTTCTGGGCCAGAAACACCAACCCCATCTTTGTCCCTGGCCTGCTCAGATGACAGTTTAAACTCCCCCTCAGGTGGGGTCCCCAGGGGAACAGGGCCTATTGCTCTCCATGTGCTCAGCCTCAGAGCAATGAAAGCACAGCAGAGCGTCCACTCCTCCCACCCTCCATGGCTTCCTCTGTACGTACGTTGTCAAGGCCAAAGCTCTGCAGGTCATGAACTAGGAGAGAAGGGAGAAGCGGTCATCAGAGGAGCAGGACAGCCTCCTGGCTCCCTCAGAATCCTCCCTGAGCTGTCTCCTTCCTCCCTGTTATGTAACCCACTGGCTCTTGTCTGACCCCTCATCACCCTCAAGCCTGGCACCTCCTGATCCTGCTTAAGGACAATGAGGAAAGGCCTGTCCTGGGCCCATGAAGGCCTGTACCCTCCTCAGGAGGTCATAAAAACAGACACTGTGTTCTTCCTTGACATACATAGAAAACTCCAAATCTCTATTCCCACCAATGCCCTGCCTGCATCTCAGGAAACAAAACCCACTGACTGCCTCTCAACAACTAGAGCTAAATGCCAGCCATTAACCCCACAGTGCTTGGGACATGAGGATACTAAGTTCTCCCCTATTCCTAGCCTAAGGCTCCCCAAGGGGAATCCTACAGGCACTTGTACCAGCTCTTCTAGAATAAGTTCTTCCTGCCTTCTGACCCCAACCCCTCCTGCTGCAAGGACCCTACCTCAAAGACACATCCCAGTGCTTTAGATAGTCACCACCAGCCAAACCAGAGAAGGGCCCAATTTCAAACCCCTCCAAACCTCCCCATCCTAGGAAGGCAGCTGCCACAGAAGTGGGGGCTTGGCCTCCCTAGGGGGACAGGGCCACTTACTCTCCACAGCATGTACTGCAGCATGGGGGAGGGAAGGAGAGAGAAGGGAGGAAGAGAACAACAATGAGAACTAAGGAGCAAGATACATGGCAGGAGAGAGGACTGGAATATTCCTGCCTCGGGGTCTGCCTCTCTGGCCCTTCTCGGTGTCCTTCCCTGGCCACAGAAGAAAAGTACAAGAGGGGTGAGGGACAGAAGGGTGCTGGCCTAGGGAGAAAAAAGGACATGAGGCCTGGAGAGTCCCTTTCCTAGCTGGGTGAAATTGGGCAAACTGCTGGCCTTTCTGGATCTGTTTCTTCTGCAAAAGGCTATAAGGACCAGGGAGGATCCAAAATAGAAAATACTTAGTAAACTTTACAGTACACATAATGCCACTCCAGCCCTAGCACTAGTCAAAAAGGGCGGCAGAGTAGCTTCCCAACTGAGGCAGATGTCCATCCTTGGGCAATGCTAGTCTTGTATTTGAGTGTCCTTCTACACATCCGTGACTCAGCCAGCAGCAGAGCAGACAAGCTCTGCCCTCTCAGCATGGCCTCCCCGGAGGACTAAAGGCCTTGAGCCCACTTGACACCCTGCCTGCCTCTACAGTCCTTCCATGCCAGCCACCCGTCCCTACTGTACCTGAACTCGCTATATATTCTTGCCTTTGGGACTGGCATTGATAGACACCAGTGTGGCTGGCACCCTCACCTTGCTCAGGTCTTCCCTCACGTATAGTCTTTCCCTGGCTAGCCTAATAAAAACAGCACACACACTGTCCTGTCCTAGCTCTTGCCTCTGCCATCTTTATCGTATCTCTTTTCAGTCTCTATTACTTTATACACACCACCTTATATATCACATATTATACATACTTGTTTCTTTAGTAGAATGTTCTCAGGGAAGGGACCTGACTACTGGATCTTACCAACAAGACCAAAGTTGGCTAGCCTGTGGCATGTGTGTTGTGTCACTGAAAGCTCTAAAAGGTTTGCCATTACTGATCTAAATTAACATAAGGCATTTAATAGTTGATCACTAAATGTCTAGTGAATGCATGAAGGAACAAACACATCACAATAAATCCTACTCATACCAATATCCTTGAGAGGGAAGTAGCATATTAGCATTCTCACCTCACAGAAGAGATTGAGTAGGGTCTCTAACTCCCAAACATGACCCAGCTCAGAAGTGCAGAACCTGTGATCTGACCCAGCTTAGCTTCTGTATATAAGGCAGGGCATGAGGTCTTAACTGCCCCACAAATCAGCTCACTCACCATGCACATGAGACTGCTGGAAGCTCTTTCCAGGTGCAAAGTGGAAATTTCCAGCCACCTGTAGGGGAGATTTCCTCTCATTCTCAGGCCATGGCCCTCACTTCACCTTCTGAGGACCTGAGTGGGTCCTGGCTTCCACTTGTCCTGCCGTAATCCATCCTGGTACCTTGTTCACTTCCAAGAAGCCATACACCTGGCAGCCTTCATTCTTCTGCTCCTGCATCTTCTGGCTGAAGCCCTCCCGCCGGCACTGCTCAATGGTGTCGGGGTTCTTGAAGGCCCAGCCGCGCCGGCGGTAGGCCTCCCGCACATCTTCACAGGTGTTGCAGCACCTAGAGGAGAGGGGCCGCTGGGAACCAGGCCAGCACAGGGAGCTCGAGAAATAAAGGCTGAGCAGCTCTGCAGTTCAGCCTACTACAAAGCCTCCACCAGCCAGCTGCACCCCAACCATGAAAGGTTCTCCAGTGTGCCCTTAGTGGTGTAGGGCTATTAAAATTCATGTTCCCATTCTGTTTATGCACTGAACAAATGGTGGTGATGACTACAAAACACTGTGAATACGCTTAATGCCACTGAAGGATACAGCTCAGTGGCACAGCACTTGACTAACATTTATGAGGAACTGGGTTTGATCTCCAACATCACACACATACACATGCAGAAAGATTAAATAACAAATTCTATGTCACATGTATTTTACAACCAAAAAAACTTCTTTGGGCATTGCTGGGGATCAAAATCAGGACCTTTTACACAGTAGGCCCTGAGCCACACCCCCTGCCTACTCTTTAAAAACTTTAAAATACAGATTCCCCGGCCCCACCCAGACCTGCTGAGTCAGCCTCCAAAGAGGACACAGCCAGCAAAACAATGCAACAGTGAGCAAATACTGGGAAAAAGGTCTGGACTGGCCTTCCACATCAGGGCTTTATATACAAAATACATTCCGTCTCTGTATAATCTACATAGTAAGGTGAAGTGGCTTGGCCTGAGGACACAGGGTGGCAGCCAGGTAGCTGGACTCTAGACAGTACCTCTGAACCATTTTTTAAGGCTGGAAAGCAGAGGCCACTTGAGCCCTCCTAGGTCTGCTACTCCCCGGCAGGAGCTTACTTATTTGCACCAAATCACAAACTGCAGGATACAGATTCTTGGTGTGACCCTCCTGCCTGCCAGTCTGCCTAACACCAAGGCTACCAGGCAGCATGTGATGGGAATCCTGCTCCTGCCCCGCCCCTCCTTGGCTCACTTGATGTCTTCCGACTCAGCACCATAGCAGCTCTCACAGCGGTCAGGATCCAGGGAATCTGGGTCGAACACAGTCACCTCGACTTTCCCAAGCTCTAAGGGAGGGGCAAGGGTATAGGCATCAACTGGGAGCAAAGAGAGTGATACCTCTAGCCCTAGTTCTGCACAGGTCCCCTGGCCATTAGGTGGGGGACCCTGAAGTTAAAATAGCAGCTAACTTGGGGGCGGGGAGATAGCTCCATGGCACAAGTGCCTGCCTGGAAAGTGCAAGGTTGTGAGTTCGAACCCCGGTCCCACCAAAAAAAAAAAAAAAAAAAAAAAAAGCAGCTAACATTTACACAGTATGCACTATGAGTCAGGCATGAAGCATGTCTATATATCTATACCTACATCTATCTATCTATACTGTATTTTAATAAAAAGTAATAGTAAGGCTGGGCATGTTGCTTGTGATCCTAGCACTCTGGGAAGCCAAGGCAGGAGGACTGCAAATTTGGGCTCAGCTTACCCAACTCAGTGACTTAGTAAGACCCTGTCTTTAAGGTAAAAAAGGGCTGAGATGTCTTCAATCATCTGTAACACACACATGAACAAACACATGCAACTTTAACAGTATATACTGTTATATAACATATAGTAGCTAGATACACGCCACTGTACTTCACATACATCATCTCATTTCACCCCCTACAGCAACTCTATAAGGTGGACCAGAAGCTGAATAATGTGCAGCACTTGCTACAGGAGGCTTCTCAGAGAAACAAAAGGAGGCTAATGGTTACTTTATACACATAGATGCTTCTCAACCTATGATGGGGTTAAGTACTGATCAAACCATTATAAGTTAAAATACATGAGGTAGGAGGTTGGCTGTGAGTTCAAGGACAGCCTAGATTAATAAAGACTTTTTCAAAAAAAAAAAAGAAAAAAAGAAAAGAAAGGTTGAAATATAGTAATTTAAAAATGCATTTAGGGGCTAGGGAGATAGCTCCGTGGCACAAGTGCCTGCCTGGCAAGTGCAAGGTTGTGAGTTTGAACCCTGGTCTCACCCCCCCCCAAAAAAATGCATTTAATACACCTAACCTATATCATAACTTAGCCTATCCTACCTTAAACATACTAAATTACTTACATTAGCCTAAAGTTGGGTAAAACCATTTACTACAAAATTGTATAAAAATTATTGAATACCTCTAGTTATATTTACTGACTACTGAAAGTGAACAGAACAGCTGTATACTGGATTGGTGAGACAGCTCAGTGATCTAAAGTGCCTGCTTAGGCAAGCTTGGGCAACCACAGGGACTGCTGTTCGATTCCTGGTACCACATGCTGTGCCAGCCCCAGCCCCACTCCCAGGGCAGGCTGAGCCAGCCATAACATAAAAAAAAATCAATCAATAAATAAAATAGTTGCATAGATATACGATATACTGTTACACTACCAGCAAGTCACAACAATCTTAGGCCAGACAACTCTAAGGGATATCTCTGTATTATTTGATGCTTTAACCCATGGGATGAAGTACTAGTGTTTTACCACCACTTCAAAACTGAGGCTCATAGACTGCAAAAGACAAAACTAGACCTTGAGAACCTTAACTGTTAACCTTGACTGCATGCATTCCAAAAAAGGGTACTGAGGGCTGAATGCAGCCAGTGGATTGGGGAAGCAAATATTCAGGCTTAGAAGGGCCAGCCTCAAGCTTCTGTTACTCAAAGTACGATAAACAGAATGAAAGCCGTGTGAGGTACCCAACTTAACATATAAAGGCTGGACCCATGGGCTCTGTTTCATTTTTTTCCTCAGGACCTGGAACTTAATCAGCAGCCTTGTGTAGTCTAGGTAAGTACTGTAGCACCAACTTATACTCTCAGCCTCGTTTTGAGACAGGGTCTCCATAAATTGCCCAGACTGGTGTGGAATTTTTGATTATCATGCCTCAGCCTCCTGAGTAGCTGGAATTACAGCAGTGTGCTACCATGGCTGGCTCCACTCTCTCTTTCTCTCTCTCTTTTTAAAAAATGTATTTAGTACAGGGTCTACAGGGGCTTACTACACAGATGGGACTCATAGTGATCCTCCTGTTTTCACTCCCAGACTCAAATGCCATCTCAGCATGCCCCAGGGATGGGGCCAGCATAGTGTGCCAGGGATCAGAACCCAAACCCCAGCCCCTGCGTCTGTCTAAGCAGGCACTTTAATCTGCTGAGCTATCTGGCAGGCCCCTTTTTGAGGCAGGGCATTTTTATGTAGTTCAGATGACTGTGCTTGAATTCACTATATAGACCAAACTGGCCTTGAACTTGCAGTGCTCCTCCTGCCTGAGCCTCCCAAGTGCTTGGATTATAGGTGTGTACTACCATCCCAGCCTCTCATTCTCAGTAGTGGGGTACTCTGGGACAGTGAGTTGATTTCTCTAGTTACTAGCTCTTTAAAGTCAATGAGCCTGTCACAGTCCACCTGCCAGAAGGTAAGCCTTGGGTGTGTCCAGCTCTAGGACCTGAGACCCAGCTCCCACCCTGGTTACCATGCCGCTCAGCCTCTGAGCTCACGGGGATGCCATCCTTGTCTAGTCGTTTTTTAAACAGATTGTGTTCCACATCCAGCTGCTGCTCCCCAGCCACATCCATGGCGTCGATGCTCAAATCTGGAAGCAGAAAATCAAGTTTAAATACCAAGACGCTATGGCAGAGGGGCCTAGATTTTGGAAGAAGAGAACCTGTCTGGTATCAAGACAGAGCCAGAACCGGCCTAGGGGAAAGAGGTTGTCCTGGGTTCCAGTCGACATTCTAAGGCTGGAGGTGAAATTCTGGAAGTCCACCTGGAAACTCTGGGGTTTCCACTCCCACCCTTGCTGAAGTACTCACAGGCACAAGGCATGTGCGGGAAAAGGACATCGATGTTGATCTTCAGTTTATCTCCCCGTGACTTGTCCACGTAGAGTTCTGGATGCACCTGCGGCAGCGCTACGTCATCAGATTGGGCCCCTGCCTCTCGGTGCCCACTCCCACTCCAAAGGGCCTGCCTTAGAATGCCCCGTGCCGTCTGCCCGCGCGCTACACCCCACCCCTTACCTCAGTGGTGAGGTAATACTGCAGCTCGGACAGGAACAGTAGCAGCATGAGAAGGCCACTGACGATGGTCACTGCAGGGTGGGGAGCGAGGGTCAGAATGGCCTCTGTTGCACTGTCTCAGTCACTAAGAGGCCGTGCAGAGTCCAGGCGCCCGGGCCAACCTCTAAGACAACCCTTTCCCCGCAACCCCGGCCCCGCTGCGGCCTACCCGTGGCGCCCCCGCAGGTCTTCACCCGGAAGTCCTCCAGAGTCTTGGGATAGGCATCGAACTGTTTGAGCTTCCCCAGCGCCTCCATGGGGACCAGCCGGAAAGGAGACGCCAGCCGGCCCACCTAGGCAGACTCTTGCTTCCGGCCGGGAGCCTAAGCCACGCCCTCTTCCTTCCTCACGCAGGCGCAGCAATAAGCCCGCCTGGCCCCACCCTTCACCAGACTGACAGACTGCTCCGCCCACCGATGCTGCGCGCCCCCTCGCGAGGGGCTTGTGCTCATTTCCCTAAGAGCAAACTGATTAATAGCAGGGCCCTATTCCAATCCAGTTCTTCTGGACCTCAAAGTGCTTTGGGAACCAAGACTTTACAGGTTGATTTTACTTAAACAGTGTCCCAGTAGTTCTCCTGAATGCTGGATTGTCCTAAATTATCACCCGAATTTATCTTCTAGACCGTGGGTCCTTCACCTGTATATGCTACTCCTCCAGGCCTAGATACAAGTGTATGGAGGGCAGAGGAGATAGCTTTGTGGCACAAGTGTCTACCTGGCAAGTGCAAGGTCGTGAGTTCAAATCCTGGTCACACACACACACACACACACACACACACACACACACACACACACAAAGTGTACGGAATTTAAGCCTTCCATCCCCACTTTGCATTGCAGCCCTTTGAGAAGAGAAGAACAGGTCCCACAATTTAAAAAAAAAAAAAAAAAAAAGTCCCCCCAAAGTTTCCTTTTCCAGGAGGGACTGATCCATTGGTGAGTTTACAGTTGAGTGTGCTATTAGGAGTTCCTGTTGAAGGAGGTGAATTACAGGGGCTTACCCATAGGCTCTTTCTGCCTTGTAACTGAGCAACTATGGATGAAGCCTCTGAAACTGTGAGCCATAATAAACCTCTCCTCTTTGAATTGTGTGTCAGTATTATGTCCCAGCAATGAGAAGGATGATCAATGCAGAGAAGATTACTAAGAAAAAAAATGGGTTTGTGTATCATTGGGGGGTAATGCATGAGTTTTGGCTTTGGTAACCATTTTGTTGCTATACCAGAATATCTGTGACTTGGTAATTTATAAAAGAAAGGGGTTTCTTTTGGCTCATGGTTCAAAAGGTAGGAAGTCCAAGATTAGGAGACTGGACTCTGCAAGGGCTTTGTGCAGCCTCATAATATTGTAGAAGTCAGAAGAGGGAGAAAGCCATGTGCACAAGAAAGATGAGGGAGCTAAACTCCCACAGGAGCTAGACCATTCCTGTTCTCAAGAGAAAGGCATGAATTCACTCATGAGTGCTCTGTCACCCTGACCCAAGACTTCTTACCAGATCCCACCTCAGAACTCTGTACCACTGAAGAATAAATGTTTCAACCCACGAATTTCTGGGTGCATAAGCCATAGCACTGTGGGAATGGCAGATTATTTGGAGGTAGGGAAATCTTGGGAAAGGATTTGTTTAAAAAAAAATGTTGGGTTCAGCTTCAGGCTTCTTCTGGTCAGATGTTTCTAAAAGCATCTACATGGAAGTGCACTTAAAGAAGAGGGACAAGGCAGCACCCTATCTGCATGGATCTTACATACAGTGTAGGCCATTTAGGCGTTAGAGACATCAGGGTAGTGACTTTTGGGCAGGTTGCACACAAATCACAATATGCACTTATAATGAGCTCTGTAATACATCTGGGATGACACTGAACTCTTCCTCCCTCCTTCAGGGGGCGTTTGCAATCCAACACATGTTGTCTTTCTCCTGTGGTATCTTTTTGTTGTTCATTACAGATTTCTTCATGTAAACACCCCATACTCAGAGCCAGTTTTTAAAAACTCCATTTTTTTTTTTGAGACAGGGTCTTGCTATGCAGTTCAGGCTGGCCTTGAGCTCACTTTTGTAGCTCAGGCTGGTTTCAAACTCACATCAATCCTCCTGCCTCAGCCTCCCAAGTGCTGGGATTACAGGCATGTGCCACCACACCCGGCCTAACTCCATTATTTTTAAAAAATAATTCTAACTAAATTTTGAGGGTCTCTCTTAAAGTAATGTAGAAATTGTCTCCCCTGGCATCTTTCACTTCAGCCTAGTCTGCATTCCCTTTGTGGGTAAAAAAAGAAAATGGATGAGGAGGCAATATATGAGAGGTGGGAGGGGTGTGGGGCATAGAGGGCTGAAGGGCTCTGGAGGTCAGTAAGACAGAGGGCAGCTGTAGCCTCAGCCACACAGTCTTTCAGGTGGGGAAGACATGAAGCATTGGTGGAAGATTTTTTTGTCCTATTGGTCTTCTGGGTACCTTTTTTTTTTTTTTTTTTTTTTGTGGGACCAGGGTTCGAACTCACGACCTTGCACTTGCCCAGCAGGCACTTGTGCCTCGGAGCTATCTCCCCAGCCCTGGGTACCTTTTTTTGTGGCTGATGGCTTCCTACCTGGATCTGGCCCTGAATCAGCACTCTAAGAAAAACAGAAGTACTTTGTTCTGTGGCTCTATAAAGACCATTGCTTCAAATTTCCTTCTGGAACCTGCAACTACTCTTCCTGTCACCCTAGAGATGGAGAATGGAATTGGTTTGGAGCATGCCATGGGAAGACTGGAGCATACTTCATGAGGACAAAAGTTCCTTGGAGACTGGTCAGTGGTCAGCACGAGTCCTGTAAAACTCCCTTTCCCCCTTGTGCCCGGCCCTCTCCTATTTTCTTCCCCAAGCCTCTGCTCTCAAACTGGCTGAGTCCTCCCCTCTTCAGCCTCAATCCTCCACCTCTGGCTGCAGGTCTCACCCACTCACACCTGCTTCCTTCACTGGGAGCTGATACCTGGCTCCAGCCCTCAACCCTTTTTCCTGCTGTTACCAGGGCAGGAACTTCATGAGTTTGGAAAAGTATAGAATAAGATGTTTAAGGTGATTCCCATTATCTCTTATTAAAAGTAATAAAAATAAAAAAAGTGATTCCCAGATTTTTGTTACACCATTTTGATGTCTACTGTGTCACTTGTGTGGTGTTGAGGAGCTCACAAATCCCACAGGGCTCTGGTCCCATTGATACTGATCAATACCCCATGATCAGGACCAGGGAAATAGCTTCATAGAATAAGCTCTTGTCTGACAAGCGCAAGTAGGGACCGAGGAGAGGGAAGCATGGCAACGCTTAGGCCCATCCTTGGTTCTGTCTGTTGATTCTCCTTCCCAGGATGAAGTAGACTTCTGTCCAGGCCTTTGAGACTCTTAAGGGGAACCAAACAATAGGACCTTTCATTTGTTCCAGGAATGCGAGGGACCAAGGCTCATGAATACAGAGTTGCCTCAGCTTTCTAATCTGGTGTGAACTTCAGATGCTCTGAATGACAAGGTAATGGAAGAGATGGCCTAGATGTTCTATGAGAGACTGAGTTCAGGTCACTGTGGAAAAAGACAGCAGGTGCTCCAGAAGGTATTTGTGGTGACTTACTGGAGGGACCTGATGGACTTTTCCAGATCTCAAGAGCTTTGTGAAACCTTGCTGCCTCTTACTCTTTCTTAGATTTGGGAAAATGATTCGTTTCCCTGGAGGAGTGGGAGATGGTGTGGTTAAGGCAAGGTGAGAGAGCAAGAAAGGAGAAAGAGGTAATGCAAGGCCAGGCTTTTGTCCTTTTTTCCTGGGTACAGCCAGGTAAACTGACTGGATAACCAGGGTCGGTATTTTTCCATGGCTCTATTCTGTACCTTACACACCTGTACCCAGGCAGGAAAGGCTTTTGTACCTTCCTCACTTAAAAACTTCTATTTTCAAAGCCGGGCGTGGTGGCGCATGCCTGTAATCCCAGCACTCGGGAGGCTGAGGCAGGAGGATCGATGCGAGTTCAAGACCAGCCTGGGCTAAAAAGTGAGCCCAAGGCCAGCCTGAATTGCATAGTGAGACCCTGCCTCAAAAAGACAAACAAACAAAACAAAACAAAACAAAACAAAACAAAACAAAACCTATTTTCAGTTCCTTCAGCATAGAATCCAAAGTGAGCTGTCCAACATTCTGCCCTTTCTTTGTCTCCTTTCTCCCAGACTCTCACTCTGGGGTTCTTGGGGTTCCCCAAATATAGTAGTGATATCCCAAACCTTGTTACAGGCTGCATCCTCTGCTTGGAATGCCCTTGTCCTATCTCCTTGGGGGAATCTTCCTCCTCCATTATGATAGGAAGCAGCTAGGGATGCATCATTTGGGGCTCCAGGGTGACTAAGGATTTATCCCACTGTGCCCAGAGTCTATGTTCCTGGGAGAGGCTGAGGCCCTTTCTTCCTGACCCCAGCCTGAGGTGGCATGCTATAGTAGATTTGAATGAGGGGACATGGGGTAAGACAGGATTCAGCCTGATGACACACTCATCCTTCTTTTATCTGGATTTGGATCAGAACAGCAAATAAAGTGGTCCCATTACTGAGAGAATGCTAATCAGGCCAGTGGCCCCTCATGGTCCTGTCCTTGCAGAGAACAGACGCACAAATGGAAGTTGCCAGTCAGCTAGGGTACCCGGGCAAGCTCACCATCTTCATGTGTGATACCCATATGAGGGCACGCCAGTTCTATAATTTTAAGCCTCAGTGCTCATGAGAGTTAGGATTGTAATAGCAGCAGTGGCAGCAGGATGGCAGGGACCTTTAGGAGTAAAGGGTGAGAGGAAATTATATAGGAATCAGTCTGGTACTGAAAAAAAAATCCTGTCCTGATTCTCCTACCTGGAGACAGAAGTCTGGGAAAGAAGGTCCAGATCTCAGGGACAGCGTCGCTGGCGGTTTCTCTGCCTCATCCCCTAAGTCATACAGGAGGCAAAATTTAGACCCAACTCTGCAAAGGGTGAGTTGACTTCAGGTTGAGTCCTCCTTGTTTCACCCTTGTAAGAGCCTGGGCTGTTTTTGTTTTTGTTTTGCTTATTTGGTTGTATTTCTTTTTCCTCAGCTTTCCACTGAAGGTCCAGATTTTGAGGTTCCTGGTTTAAGGATCTCAGTTCCCATTCACTGCCTCCCCTGGGCTTAAGGTCTCTAATTCACATAAAAAGTAAAACTTTCATATTGCTGGATTATTTTTAAATTTTCTTTTTTAATTCTAGAACCTGTGGACTTTCACTTTTATCTTGTAAAATTTGCCCTGCATTTAAGATAAATTTTATTATAATACTACACAGTATATGTTTATAAATCTTTTATTTTAAAAAGGTACATGAAACACTAGGGGTGAGTAGGAATAGCTCACAGGAAAGAGACTGGTAGTGGGGAACAAAAGGCAGGTGGATATTTTCACTTGCTTTTTTTTTTTTTTTTTTTTTTGTTTTTTTTGTCTTTTTGAGAAGACAGGGTCTCGCTATGCAGTGGAGGCTGGCCTTGAGCTCACTTTTGTAGCCCAGGCTGGTCTCAAACTTGCACCGATCCTCCTGTCTCAGCCTCCCGAGTGCTGGGATTACAGGTGTGCGCCACCACACCCGGCTTTCACTTGCTTTTATATAACTTAGTCCCACATTATACATTCAAAAATAAAAACCATTGAAATGATTTTTTGATATCCTGTTTTGGTAGGCCTGGTGGTCTACACTTATAGCACTATCACTTGGAAGGCTGAGACAGAAGGATTGCTGGCCTATACACGGAGTTTGAGGCTAGCTTGAACTATGTAGCAAGAGCCTGTCTCAAAAATAAATATATTAGGGCCGGCGAGATAACTCAGCAGTCTATAGTGGTTGCTTAGGCAAGCTTAGGCAAAGCACAGGAACTGCAGTTTGATCCCTGGCATCATGTGCCACACTAGTCCTGCTCCCAGGGTGGGCTGAGTTGGCCACAAAACAAACAAACAAATAAATAAATTCATACATGCATATATAAGTAAGTAAACTATTTTGTCCAGAAGATCTGAGAATTTGTAGCAGAATTTTCAGGTTATCTTTTAATTCACTATTTTTCTGAAACTGAGGTCCAAATTAAGTCTCTAGCCATCTGTAGTTCTATGAGGCAGCTGCTTCTGGGTGAGGCCAGAAGGTGTAAAGCCTCCTCACCTTATTTCTTCCACTGGATGGCATCTCAGTGGAGACTTTGGGCATGGATCGCAGTGAACAAGGATAGAAAGGTCTAGAATAAGTGTTCTTGTTTTGTTTTCCCACTGAAGACAAGCTACTGCCATTGGGTAGCTGGGAGAGGAATGATAGCTCATCAGGACTCAGGGGAGAGAGGCAGCTCTTCTGGGGAACTGGGGGATCAGTTTCATACTTTCCCTGGACAGATGAGAAAGATCTCTTGTCAAGTCCAGTCTGGCTTTCTTTCTGGTCTTTTTGCTCACAGGCTCATTAAACAAGCATGGGGGAACACTAGGATATGTTGCTTTGAATCTGGCTTTTCAGTTTTAAATATCTGTTGGTCCTTAGTATGGAGGCTAAACACTTAAGTTCTCCTACATCAGTGATGCTTGCTTTTAATCTTCTTTTTTTTACTTTAAAAAATCTTTATTGTACATGCTTCACACTCTACCAAAAGTGAGAGCAGAAGTAGTCCAGAAATGCCACAGGTCCAGGGCAAAAAACAAGGGACTGCTTATTTTGAACCAGGTGGACCTCTCTTTGGTGGTCTTGGTGGTTAGATGGTAATGAAGTTATAATCCATTGAGACATTCAAGACAGCGTGCAGTCCAAACTTTGCACCAGAGTTGTCAGCCTGCAGCATTCTTTCCCTCTGCTCCTTTGGCCTCTGTGTGTGGACAGGCTCTTTCACTTGGACCTCTGTCTCATCTGTCTTCTTTTACACTTCAGTTTGCACAATCGCTTCTTCTTCCACTTGGCTCTCATGGCGCGGAAGTTTCTAGGAAGATGGTGTTAAACTCGATCCTAAGTGCTTCTAAAGAAGACACTGATAAGAACATAGAGGAGAATATATAAATGATAGAATCCTTGAGTGAGTACTATAGAAAAGAAATAGAATACATGAGGCAGATTCAAGTGTTACACAGGAAATTAAACCTGAATGACAAGCTGAGAAACCATTTGTGTTTTTTTTTATTTTCTTTTAAAAAAATTTATTTATTTACTTTAAATTTAACAATGGTTATATTACATATTTTCATCATCAGATCAGTTTAGATTAATAGATATAGGTACATAAGATTGATCAAACAATGAAACATTAACACTTTCAATAAACATTACTTTTTTTTTTTTACAGTTGACACACTGCATATTGTCCTCACAATAGTTATACAAAGCACAGGGTGTGGGCATGACACACCTTCCAATTGATATTGGTAAGGGAAGAAAAAAATTTGGAGTTCT
Organism: Myocastor coypus; assembly: GCA_004027025.1. Taxonomy (NCBI): domain Eukaryota; kingdom Metazoa; phylum Chordata; class Mammalia; order Rodentia; family Myocastoridae; genus Myocastor; species Myocastor coypus. The sequence goes on along the minus strand of PVJA010005289.1, from coordinate 4,958 downwards.
TATATTAGGGAGAGTATATGATATTTGCACATGTAGGTCTGGTTTATTTCACTAATGAGTCTATGTTCAATATACATCCATTTATATATGAAGTCTTCCAGCTTATCATTCCTTATAGCTGAGTAATATTCCATTGTATAAAAATACCACATTTTTTCAACCATTCTTCAAATGATGGGCATTTTGGTTGTTTCCAAGATTTGGCTATTACAAATTGAGCGCTATAAATATAGGTGCACAGATATCGCTATGGTATGATGTTTTCAGTTCTTCTGGGAAAATTCCCAGTAGGAGGATAGCAGGATTGAATGGGATTTCCACTTCTGGTTTTTTAAGGATCCTCCACACTGCTTTTCATAATGGTTGCTCCAATCTGCATTTCCACCAGCAGTGGAGAAGGGTTCCTCTTTCCCCATAGCCTCTCCAGCATTTGTTGCTGGTTGATTTCTTTATGATAGCCATTCTTTCTGGGGTGAGATGGTATCTAAGTGTTGTTTTGATTTGCATTTCATGAATGGCTAGCAATGTGGAGCATTTCTTCGTGGATGTATAGGCTTGCTGAATTTTCTTTCTCTGAGAAGTGTGTGTTCATCTCAGATGCCCATTTCTGGATTGGGTCTTTGAATTTTGGTACCCTGGGGTGGAACCCTAATGGTTTTTAGTTCTTTGTAGATTCTAGATAGACCTTTGTCTGAGTACTTATATGTTAAAATCTTTTTGAAATTTGTGGGTTGTCTTTTCACTCTGTTGGTGATTTCCTTTGATGTGCAAAAACTTCTTAGCAAGAGGAGGTCCCATTTGTTGATGCTTTCAAGTGTTAAATGTACAATTTGATTTCGGTCCGTGAACTTTTTGGCTACTCCAATGTCTTCAAGATTTCCTCCCACTTTCTCTTCCAGGAAATTTAATGTTTCTCTTTTAATATTTAGATCTTTAATCTATTTTGACTTCAGTTTAGTGCATGGTGGTAGACTAGGGTCAAGTTTTAGTTCTCAGCATGTAGAGAGCCAGTTTTTCCAGCACCATTTTTTTTTTTTTGTCTTTTTGAGACAGGGTCTCACTGTGCAGTTCAGGCTGGCCTTGAGCTCACTTTTGTAGCCCAGGCTGGTCTCGAACTTCCACCGATCCTCCTGCCTCAGCCTCCCGAGTGCTGGGATTACAGGCGTGCGCCACCACGCCCGGCTCCAGCACCATTTGTTAAAGAGGCTATCTTTCTTCCAGTAAGCATGTTTTGCCCCTTTGTCAAAAATAAGGTGGCTGAGTGTGTTTGTATTTGCTTCTGCATCCTCTAGTCTATTCCATTGATGCTCAGGTCTATTCTTTTGCCAATACCATGCTGATTTTATTACTGTAGCTTTGTAGTATAATTTTAGGTCAGGAATTGCAATGCCTCCTGCCCTACATTTGTTGCCCAGAATTGTCTTTGCAATTCTGGGTCTTTTTTGGTTCCAAATAAATTTTAGGAATGATCTCTCCAGGTCCGTAAGGTATGTTGATAGTATTTGGATAGGAATTGCATTAAATCTGTATAATAATTTAGGGAATATGGCCATCTTAACAATACTAGTTCTTCCTATCCAGGAGCAGAGAATATCTTTCTATTTTCTGAAATGTTCTAGGATCTCTTTTTTCAGAGTAATGTAGCTTTCATTGAAAAGGTCTTTTATTTCTTTAGTTAGGTTAACCCCTAAGTATTTCATCTTTTTTGGTGCTACTTAAAAGGTACTGCTTCTCTAATTTCTCTCTCAGTGTGTTTGTTATCTGTGTAGAGGAATGATATTGACTTTTGTGTGTTGACTTTGTAACCTGCTATGTTACTGAATTCATGTATTAATTCCAGTAGCTTCGTGGTGGAGTTCTTTGGGTCTTCCAAGTAGATTATCATGTCATCTGAAATAATGATAGTTTAACTTCTTCTTTACCTATTCTTATTTCTTTTATTTCTCTCTCTTGTCTAATGGCTGTAGCTAGTGATTCTAGAACTATATTGAGTAGGAATGGTGATAGAGGACATCCTTGTCTTGTGGCAGATTTGGGACTAAAAGACTTCAGTTTTTCCCCATTTAGAATTATGTTAGCTGTTGGATTGTTGTAGATGGCTTTTATCAGGTTGAGGTAGAGGCCTTCTATTCAAATGTTCTGTAGGATTTTGAGCATGAATGAGTGTTGGACTTTGTCAAAGGCCTTTTCTGCATCAATAGAGATGATCATGTGATTTTTGGCTTTTGCATTTTAACCTTTTAGAGCTTTCAATGACACAAACAGCTCATTGCAGTATTCATGCCACAGGTTCACAACCACTGTCCTAAATGATTCTTCCCCTCAATTGTCCTCCTGCCAGCCTTCAAATAAAGTTACATCCCTGGGTGTAGTGACACATGGCTGTAATCCTAGCACTTGGAAGGCTGAGGCAAGATGCTTACTGTGAGTTTGAGGCTAGTTTGTTTTAGTGTGTAAAAACAACAAACAACACAGGGGTTGGGGAAATAGCTCAGGGGTCTAAGTGCCTGCTTGCCTGGCAAGCACAAGTACCTGGGTTTTGTTTTGTTTTTATCTTTTTGAGACAGGGTCTTGTTATGCAGTTCAGGCCGGCCTTGAGCTCAGTTTTGTAGCCCAGTTTGGTCTTGAACTCGCACCGATCCTCTTGCCTCAGACAAGTACTTGGCTTTATCCCCTGTGCTGCATACTGTGCTGGCCCCATGCTATGCTGGCCACTGAAACAAGTGGTACACAGGTGGTACACACCTGTAACCCCAGCACTTGGGATGCTGAGACAGGAGGATCACTAAGAGTCTGTGCTGTGTAGGGAGACCCTGTAACAAATAAATCAGAAAGATAAAAAGAAAACAGTACACACACACACACACACACACACACACACACACACACACACACGGTACTGGGAAAACTGGCTATCTGCATGTAAGAGAATAAATTTAGACCCACGTATCTCACCATGTACTAAGTCAAAATAAAAGTGGATTAATGATCTAAATATTAAAACAGAAAGTTAAATCTCCAAGAAGATAAAATAGGCAACTCTTGAGGGCATAGGCATAGGCAAGGACCTTTTAAAATTTTATTTTATGTATTTGGTATAGGGTCTCACTGCACAACTCAGACTTGTAGTGTTCCTCCTGTTTTCAGCCTCTCCAGTGCTGGGATTACAAGTGTGTGCCCCAACAGCCAGAGTCGGTCACTGGCTCAGTGTACCCCAGGGTGAGGCTGGCACAATATGCAGGACCAGGAATTGAACCCTGGTCCCTGCACTTGCCAAAGCAGGTGCTTAGTCTGCTGAGCTATCTCACCAGCCCTGGCAAGGACTTTCTCAACAGAATTCCAATGGCATGAGACAACAACACCAAGGATCAACAAACAGTATCATATCAAATTGAAAAGCTTCTGCACAACAACAGAATAAAGAGACAATTTACAGAATGGGAAAACTTTTGCCATGTATTCCTCAGGCAGAGGAATCTTTTTTGTATTTTAGGGAAGGCTCTACAGGGATAGGGTGTTCAGACTTGCCTGTTTACAGCTTCTTGAGAGCTGGGATTACAGATCCACACTACCATGCCCAGTCTCAGTCGCTGGCTCAGCGTGCCCTGGGGGCCAGGCTGGCATGGGGTGGGGGGTGCGAACCTCCCTGGCCCCTATGCCTGCTTATGGGTGCTTTAGTCTGTTGAGCTATTTGGCTGGCCCAATATCTAATATCTAAAAAGAACTGAAAAAAAAATTAGACCAGCCTTAACCCTAATCCCCAAATAAAAGACCCAATGAAAAGATGGGCAACAGAAGTGAATAAATATCTCTCAGAATAAGTACACAAAAAGCTTCAACATCTGGAGCCAGGGAGATAGTTCAGTAGAATAAGTGCTTGCCTGGCAAACACAGGGTCCTGAGTTCAATCCCTGGTACCACCAAAAAAAAAAAAAAAAAAAAAAAAAAAAAAAAAAAAAAAAAAAAAAAAAAAAAAAAAAAAAAAAAAAAAAAAAAAAAAAAAAAAAAAAAAAAAAAATCAACATCTATGACCATTAAAGAGCCCCACCCAGCTTAGCCATTTGATTATACTGGTTCCACCTACCCAGGAAAGGGAGATATCTTTCCATTTTCTGATGTCCTCCTTAATTTCCTTTTTCAGTGTGATATAATTGTTATTCATGCTCTAGCTGCCATCTTGGGTCCCCGCGTGTGTGTGCCTAATCTCAGCTGGTCTACCTGAGACCCCCTGAGCGCCTGCCCTAGTCCCCCGCGCTGCCCCATATCCGCTCCGACAAGATGAAAGAAACTATTATGAACCAGGAAAAACTCGCCAAACTGCAGGCACAAGTGCGCATTGGTGGGAAAGGAACTGCTCGCAGAAAGAAGAAGGTGGTTCATAGAACAGCCACAGCAGATGATAAAAAACTTCAGTTCTCTTTAAAGAAGTTAGGGGTAAACAATATCTCTGGTATTGAAGAGGTGAACATGTTTACAAACCAAGGAACAGTTATCCACTTCAACAACCCAAAAGTTCAGGCATCTCTGGCAGCAAACACTTTCACCATTACAGGCCATGCTGAGACAAAACAACTGACAGAAATGCTACCCAGCATTTTGAACCAGCTTGGTGCAGACAGTCTGACTAGCTTAAGGAGACTGGCTGAAGCTCTGCCCAAACAATCTGTGGATGGAAAAGCACCACTTGCTACTGGAGAGGAGGATGATGACGAGGTTCCAGATCTTGTGGAGAATTTTGATGAGGCTTCTAAGAATGAGACAAACTGAACTAAGTCAGCTTCTGAAAAAGATAAGACTTGGAAGAAATTACTGGGAGCTGCTATTTTATATTATGACTGCTTTTTAAAATTGTTTTTGTTTATGGATCTGATGAAATCTAGATCTCTAATATTTTTTAAGCCCAAGTCCCTTGGACATTGCAGCTCTTTTCAGTTTTTGCTTACATACAATTCATTCTT